>CANUEX010082025.1:0-71090 GCA_948099535.1 Jatropha multifida | reverse complement strand
CCACCCACCAATCACATAATCGTGGCCTGTGAAAGTGCCACCCACCAATCACACAATCGTGACTTGTGAAAGTGCTACCCACCAATTACACAATCATGACCTGAGGCCACCGTGGTTTGTGCAAGCACCACAATAATAAGCGCGTCTGCCTATTTATAAGGGCTGATAACCCTAGCATATGATCATAGCTCCACCAATAATACGGGCTGATAACCCAAGCATGCTCATATATCACAATGTATCTCATCATACTACATGTCAATCACGTATGGTAGAGCTTAGAATAATTATATTCTTCCATAATTACTCTCATTTCTCATTTGCCATTCCTTATTTAAATCATTTAATAATTAACATTTATTATTTCAAAATTTCTTTACTTACAACTTGTAAAATTCAACAAAATCAAAACATATTTCAAATAAAATCTTACTTCCATAATACCCTTATATTCATAGCTTAAATTACTTTTAAAATCAACATTAAAGGAAACAAAAATATGTCTTACCACCCTAGGGTGGTTCGGCCTCTCTAAGCCATCAAAAGGGGAAAGAATTAATTTCCATAAGACACCATATTTCAACCCAAAAACACTTAATCAAAACATTAAAACTATTACTTAATCATTAAAATATAAAACCCATCTTTTCACTTTCAAACCTTTTTTAAGTCATGAAAAATGCTTAAACATTAGAATTTAAATCCAAGCTTTAAACCATCACCAAAATACTAAATTTTAAGCTCATCTAAATCAAAATCAAACTTGAAAACCAAAGAAACTCAATGGCCCTTCACCCCCATAGGTTCGGCCATTCTTCAAAACCAAATGGGAAGTGGTTTCTTTCCAAATTAATTTCACAAATCAATAAAAAATACAACTCAAAACTCATTTACAATCATAGGAAGGCAAAGCAAGAACAAAAACCAAAACCCTTCCTCTAAGGAAGGTTCAGCCAAGGAAGGGGAAAGGAGAAGGGGGTGTTCCCCTCCTCTTCCAAGCATTCCATTAAGCTCATTAAACATGAAAAATCATATTAAGGCAATCACAATGCATTTTCCCAACTCAATTCACACATTTCTACAAAAATCATTCAAACCTAAAATTCACAATTTGAAGAATTTTAAAGAGAGAAGGAAGTATTATTGCATTAACCTCTCAAGCAAGCTTAATGAAGCTTAAAATCTCTATTCTTGGACCTTCTCTTTGCCTCTTGAAGGGGGTTCACCAATTTCTTCAAAGTAGGAAAAGAGCTCATTAAAATCAAAATTAACATTAGAAAAGAGAAGAGCATGGCTTAATGCATGAATTTCATAGCTAATCCTAGAATTAGACTTAATAAATCACAAAATCCAAAAGTTACAACTTACCTCCTTTAATGGCAACTTCTAATCCAAGCTTAGAAACTCCAAATTTCTAGCTTCTATTACTTATTTCTTAAGGGTTAATCACTTTTCTTTGGTTTAATAAGGTTGTTTGGTGGTGATTAGTGGTAGAAAAATGAAAGAAAATGGAGAAGAAGAAGAGCTTGAAGTTGGCGTGGAAGATGGAGATGGAAGGAGAGAGAAGGTGTTGAAGGATTAAGTAGCAAAGTCAAACTTTGCTTCCTTTCTTTATGCTTAATCAATGGCTAAGATCAAGTCTTAGGTAATCTCATCCAACGGCTCTAAATATTTCTCAAATAATTCATTTTCAAATATTATTTAACTCCACAATTTAGTTAAATTAACTCCTAAAAAATAATTCACCATTTATTCCTCAATATACCATAATAAAAATAATATTCTCTAGTTGCCGCAATTCTCAATATTCATGAAATATTCCCTACCCACCTAAATCATGCAAACATGCTCCAAAAATATTAATTATAATATTAGACACATGTGATAATTTTTTCGGACCGAAATAATACTAAGTCCCAGACTAATGGTACTACTCACAGACCGGTAAGCACTATTACCGACACCGAAAAAGACACTAAAAAATGGACCGTTACAAAGCCACTGAGTTGATCAACTAAACCAATCGTCCTCCAGTATAGGATGTCCTACACAAAACATTTATTAGGTCCAAAGAAAAAATGGCTTGAAGAAAGTGAAGTAAATTTGCTTATTGATATTAAATTAAAATGAAAATCATAAACAAGAAGAACATCATGTAAGATGAAATCAGTAGTAACATGAATATTACCAATGTGAGTGACAAAAGCAACTTGATTATTTGGAAGTTTAATAAAACAATTGAAAACAGGTTTACATGAAGTGTAAAAGGAGATTGAACAAGTAATGTGGTCAGTAGCACCAGTGTCAAAAATCCATGGGTGAGATGAGATAGATGATGTAAAGGTTGAAAGACAAGTACCAATGACAAAAGACTTGGAAAAATTTGAAATGATACAAAAAGTCATACCAGAATGAGTAGTAGTAGCAGCAATAGTAGTTGCAATTAATGAGGAATTTACAAGAGAAGCATGCCTTTATTGCAACATGTCAAGAAGCTGATTATATTGTTCTTTGGTAAAAGTTAAACTTTGATCTTTATTGCCTTCCTTATTAGAAGTAGAAGTAATAAAGTTTTTATTATCATACAGCAAAGGACCATTCACCTGAGCAACATCTGAATATGCAGCAGGTCTAGCACTATGAAAATTTTTATAACCAAATGGATAACCATGTTTCTTGTAACACTTGTCTATGGTATGATTGTTAAATCCACAAAAAGTGCACATCTTCTTTCCTGTTCCATAGTGAGCAGGCTTTTTAAACTAGGACTGAGAATTAGATAGAGTAAACTATAGTGAATTCCTTTGAAAATTAGAACCTACACTTGCAGATTTTACAATAAAAGCAACAGGCTGGACTTATGATGGAGAGGAATGATTAGCAAACTACCTCTCATGTTGAAGCACTAGAGAAAAAAATTTACTGATTGAAGGTAAGGGCTCCATCAACATAATTTGTGATCTAACAGTATTAAAATTCTCAGTCAAGCCTTTAAGAAAAGTGATAACGTAATCACTATCTTGATACGCCCTAACTGTGTTTGCCAAACCACAAGAACAAGCAGGATTGCAAGGACAAGTGGGAATAGGTCTAAGATTAACATAGTCATCCCATTCAAGTCCTCCGTGCATGATTTCGATGGATGAGAATCTGTCAGAAATCATAGTTTTCATCCCTTGAAATCGAGCGTCCACCATGTCCATTCTAGACATTAAACGCGCAAGCACTTCCTCATTGGATATATCGGATGACTGCTGAAAAGAAGAACCTGCTCCAGAAGTTCCAGCGCCAGTAAATGTTTCAAACCCTGGAGGGTGCTCCTCTTCAACACTCGTCGGATCGCCTATATCTTCTCCAATGTCGGAATCATGCCGCTCTTCCTAGGTTCCCACAACACGGTATGTGTCCCCTATTCTCTCAACTAGTTTCATATGTAGCATTACATTCAAGTCGAGCCGAGTCCCCTTTCCACCTCCAACAATATCATAAATAGGCCTAGCTGGGTTCCAAGCATTCAAATAACTGGTAATACGAGTCACAAAACACCCCATCATTATAGCCCCTTTATTTGCCCTTGCGATCCTTGCCCAACGTTGACATAACCAGAAACCCACATTGAGTAAAATCCCTTGATCAATAACTCAGATAAAATACAAATCATTGGATCCCAGCACCACGTCACTTTTACTTCTTCCAAAGATGGTATTAGCCAAAAACTTTTGAATGTATCTATATGTTGGGTTTCGTAAATGGGATGCTTTTGATACTCTAGGATTGTAATTACTCAGTCTGGTGAGATCCTACAATGTACCACAAGCACGAAAATCCTTGGGTATGGCCCTAAGGGTATTTTCAGTGGGGAACCCAAAAATATGACTAACCTCATTCACTAAAAGTTCATAGTCCCTCCCAAGGAGCCAAAACCTAATGTTACTCGGGTACCCTTCATCCCATGGAAGGATTGTGGAAGAAAAAGAACTCAAGAATTCCAAAGTTAAAGGTGCATACACAAAATCCTTCATTGAAATAAACTACTCCCACCCAATTCTTTTTAAAGGTTCTATAACGACATTCCTAAGATTCACTTTTTCTAATGCTTGCTCATCTAAAAAGCGATTAGGAAGAATAGGGCGAAGAGAGAGTTTGTTGTACCTTTCTTGTTGCTCGCTTGACTTGAACTCGAATGGTGGTGGAGGTGGTCCCATGGGTGGAGGTGGTGGTTGTGGTGGAGTTGCAGTAGAAGGTGTTGGTCGAACTCTCTCGGCCAAAGAAGCAGCATATCTACTTCTCTTCTCCCTTGGAGGCATGGTAGAAGAGAGAGAAGAGTATAATGGCTTGATTATGGAAGAAGAGGAAAAAGAATGGTGGTGTGGAGAGAGAGTGGGGGCCGGTTATGAGGAAAAGAAAGAATAGGTTAGGGTGGTTTATAAAGACGTTGGGTAGGGTTTGCGCGAGAACCAAAAAGTTAGCTTTAAATGGGTAAAACATGACGTGGCACGGCTTGGGTGTGCCAAAGACTGACCTGCAAAAAGAAGCGTACCTGGATTCGGCACGAGCATGCTCTAGCACGGCTTGGGGGTGCTAGAGTCTGACTCTCAGTGTGATTTTACCCAGGCTTACATGAGCGTGTGGTCTGGCACGCCTGGGAGGTGCCAAAGTCTGTCCCTCAGTGTTTTCTTGGTTGGCATGGCACGGGCGTGCTCTTTGGCACGGCTGGGGTGTGCCAGAGTCTGACTTTGAAGTGCAAACTTGCCTAACTTAGCACGACCGTGTGGTCTGGCACGCCTGGGGCGTGCCAGAGTCTGACTTGTCCTTGTAGCTTCTCCCCTTTTTGACATGGGCTTGCTGTATGGCACGGTTTGGGCATGTCAAACACTGACCTATAAGGGAAAAAATGCCAGAAAAACACAAACAAAACATCAAATATGGGGGAATTAAAAATAGGTCAAATAAAATAAAATAAAATAAAGAAAAATGGAGAAAAATAAAGATGGGTTGTCTCCCACAAGCGCTTTTGTTTAGTGTCATTAAGCTCGACTCATTACTCCTTTTCTCTCAAGTGAGGCTCATTGCGGTTTTGACTGGATCAAAAACTTCATGTCGGTAAACCTTCAATCTTTGAGCATTAACTTTGAAGCTTCGATTTCCATCAACAATCTTAACCACTCTATGTGGGAAATTTTCTTTTATGACGAAGGGTCCGGACCATCAAGAACTCAATTTACTTAGAAAAAGACGGAGTCTAAAGTTATAGAGTAATACCTTTTGTCCGACTCTTAGACCCCGCAAAATAATGTGTGTGTCATGCCACTTCTTGGTTCGATCCTTATAAATCCTGGCACTCTCATAAGCATGCATCCTAATTTCATCCACCATGTTCAATTGAAGTGCTCGCTTTTGCCCTACCTCCTTAGTGTTGAAATTCAAGAACTATATCACCCAATATGCTTTATGTTCCAACTCAACGGGTAGATGACAAGCCTTACCATAAACCATTCGATATGGAGACATCTCGATTGGTGTTTTGAATGCATTCCTATAGGCCCAAAGTGCATCATCAAGTTTCTTAGACCAATCCTTCCTCGATTGACCAACTGTATTCTCAAGAATCTTTTTGATTTCTCTATTAGTTACCTCAACTTGCCCACTTGTTTGTGGATGGTAAGGAGTACCTACACGATGAGTAACACCATATTTTGCAAGGAGAGAATCAAAATACTTATTACAAAAATGCGTACCTCCATCCGTGATAATGGCTCGAGGGGTATCATGGCACGTAAAGATGTATTTCTTAATGAAGTTCATCACGCTCTTGGCATCATTATTAGGTAAGGTAATGGCTTCCACCCATTTAGATAAGTAATCCATCGCCACCAAGATGTATTGATTGGAATAGGAAGATGGGAATGGTCCCATGAAATCCAGTCCCTAAACATCAAAGATCTCCACTTCTAGAATGTTGTTTAATGGCATCTCATGTCTCTTGGAGATATTACCTAATCTTTGGCAACGATCACAAAGATGAACAAAGTTAAAAGCATCTTTAAATAAGTTAGGCCAATACAAACTGCTTTCTAGTACTCGTGTCGCTGTTTTGTTTCCTCCAAAATGCCCTCCACATTCAAAAGTATGACAATGTTTGAGCACACTTTCCATCTTGTCCTCTGACACACACTTTCTAAACATTTGGTCATTATAATATTTGAACAAGAAAGGGTCCTCCCAGTAATAGAATTTAATATCATGGAAAAACTTTTTCTTCTGCTGGTAAGAAAAATTAGGAGGAAGAATTTTACAAGCAAGGAAATTTACTATATCAGCATATCATGGAGTTTGCTTATTTGCTAAGAGAAGGAGATGCTCATGGGGAAAATTTTCATTGATTTGAACCTCTTCTTTTTCTTCCTTCCCCAACTCAAGCCTGAAAAGATGATCAGCCATAAGATTCTCAGTTCCGTTCTTATCACGAATTTCCAAATCAAATTCCTATAAGAGAAGAACCCAACGAATTAGTCTAGGCTTTGCATCTTTCTTTTCAAGAAAATATTTAATAGCTAAATGATCAGTATAGACTATTGTTTTAGCTCCTATCAAATATGCTCTAAATTTATCAAATGCAAAAACAATAGCCAGGAGCTCCTTTTCAGTGGTGGCATAGTTGAGTTGCGCATCATTTAAAGTACGACTAGCATAATAGATGACATGCAACTTCTTCTCCTTCCTTTGCCCAAGTACGGCTCCTACAATGTGATCACTAGCATCACACATAAGCTCAAACGGTAAACTCCAGTCAGGTGCAGCAATTATGGGAGCTGAAATTAGTTCCTTCTTTAACTTGTCAAAAACATTTAAACACTCTTCGTTAAAATCAAAATCAACATCTTTAACTAATAAGTTACAAAGAGGTTTAGTGATTTTTGAGAAGTCCTTGATGAATCTCCCGTAAAATCTGGCATGTCCAAGAAAACTTCTAACTCCTTTAACTGAATTTGGAGGTGGTAGCTTTTCAATTACTTCAATCTTTACTTTGTCTACCTCAATTCCTTTTTTAGAAATCTAGTGTCCTAAAACAATACCTTCACTAACCATAAAATGACATTTTTTTTAGTTCAAAACAAGGTTAGTATCCTCACATTGCTGCATTACAAGAGAAAGGTTATGAAGACAAAAATCAAAAGAAGACCCAAACACAGAAAAATCATCCATAAAAATGTCAATAAATTTCTCAACCATGTCAGAAAATATGGACATCATCCACCTTTAAAAAGTCGCAGTTGCATTGCATAATCCAAAAGGCATTCTCCTATATGCAAAAGTACCATAAGGGCAAGTGAAAGTAGTTTTTTCTTGATCCTCGGGGGCTATGGGAATTTGAAAATATCCCGAATAACCATCTAGAAAGCAATAGTAAGGATATCCTGCAAGTCTCTCAAGCATTTGATCAATGAAGGGTAAAGGAAAGTGGTCTTTATGTATTGCTCTGTTCAATTTACGATAATCAATACACACAAGCCAACCTGTGATAGTTCTAGTAGGAATCAATTCATTATTATTATTAGAGATAACTGTCATTCCCCTTTTCTTGGGAACAACTTGCACAGGGCTTATCCAACTACTATATGAAATTGGATAAATAATTCCCACATCCAAGAGTTTAATGATTTCAGTTTTTACTACTTCCTTCATGTTTGGATTCAATCTCCTTTGGTGCTCAATTGTAGGTTTGTAGTCATCCTCCATCAAAATTTTATGCATACACACACTTGGATTTATTCCCTTCAAATCTGAAATTAACCATCCTAACGCTTTTTTATGCTTCCTTAAACCTTGCAACAATCTTTCCTCTTGATCAAGTGACAAGTGAGAAGAAATAATAACAGGGAAGGAATTATTATCACCTAAGAAAACATATTTAAGATGAGAAGTAAGTTGTTTTGGTTCTTGCTTTGGAAGCTCCCTCTCTTCCTTACTTGTGATGCTTTGTTTATCAATGTTATCAATATTTTTTAGCATGCAAAATGTCATCCACACGATTATCAACAACATCAATTCTAAAACAATCACCATAATCCATAGGAAGCTTGCAAGATTTTAAAACATAAAAAATAACTTCCTCTTGGCCTACCCTTAGAGTCAACTTACCATTGTGAACATCAATTAAGGCTCTTGCGGTTGCTAGGAAAGGTCTTCCTAGAATGAGGGATCCTTCTCTATCTTCATCAATGTCAAGAATAATGAAATCAATAGGAAAAATGAACTTACCTATCTTAACGAGTACATCCTCCATAATTCCCCTTGGATATTTGATCGAACGATCTGCTAATTGTAGGGACATCCTTGTTGGTTTCAGCTCTCCCATTCCTAGCATTTTAAAGACTTCATAAGATATAAGATTAATACTTGCGCCTAAATCAGCTAAAGCCTTATCAAAATCAAGGTTTCCAATATTACAAGGGATAGAAAAACTCCTTGGATCCTTTAACTTAGGAGGCAATTTATTTTGAATGATTGCACTACACTCCTCCATTAATATTACCATTTCTTGATCATCAATCTTCCTTTTCTTGCTCAAAATCTCCTTTAAAAATTTTTCATAATTGGGCATTTGAACAAGAGCTTCGGCAAAAGAAATATTTATTTGAAGCTTTTTGAACACATCAAGAAATTTGAGGAAGCTCTTGTCATCCTTGGATTACTTGAGTCTTTAGGGAAAAGGCATAGGTGGAACATAAGGTTTTACCTCCTCTTTCTCCTCAAGATCAACAATAGGAATGTCCTTCTTCTCTTTCTTTCCTTCTTCCTTCTTCGGGGGATCCTCCAACTCTTTTTCGCTCCTTAAGGTAATGGCCTGTACCTGTTCTTTAGGATTTTTCTCAGTGTTACTAGGTAACGTACCTTGAGGTCTTGAGGCGATCATGCTTGCAAATTGTCCAAACTGAATTTCCAAATTCCTAATCGCCGCTTGTTGGATTTTGTGATTTTCCCTAGTTTCATTCATAAACTCCATATAAGATTTAGAAAGAGCAGTAAGGAGATCATCATGTACCTTTTTCTCTTGTGGAGGAAAGCCTGGTGGTGGATTCAATGCGTTGTTTGGATTCCCATACGAAAAATTAAGGTGATTCCTCAACCTATTGTAATTCTTTCTTCTTTGAATCATCACATAATTAACTTGCTCCAAAGTTTGACCATTACACCTATCACAAGCTTGCACAATAGTATTAATAGAATTAATGGTCAATAAATCTAATTTCCTTACCATGTTATCTACCTTAGCATTAAGCGTGGTTATGGCATCAATCTCATAAACCCCTGTAGTCTTCTTCCTTTCTAAAGAATTATGATAATGGCTATTGCTTGCCATCTCCTCTATCAAATCATAAGCCTTATCAATTCCTTTCCTCTCAAAGGATCCTCCAGCAGCTGCATCCAAAGTAATCTTAATATTAGGAGATAATGCATTATAGAAAGTTTGTACTTGGAGTCACTTAGGAAGAGCATGATATGGGCACTTTCTCAATAGGTCCTTGAATCTCTCCCAAGCTTCATACAAGCTTTCTTGATCATGGTGAGCAAAATTTAAGATCTCATTACGCAGCTTGGTGGTCTTTGAAGATGGAAAGAATTTTGCCAAAAATTTTTTAGCTAGCTCATCCCATGTGGTAAAACTTCCTACAGGACATGATTGTAACCAAGCACGTGCCTTATCTCTCAAGGTGAAAGGGAATAATCTCAACCTAATAGCATCCTCAGAAACTCCGTTTTGCTTAAAGGTATCACAAATCTCTAAGAAATTAGTGATATGGGCATTTGGATCCTCACTAGGTAACCCTCCATATTGGATTGAAGTAGAAAACATTTGAATAATGGCAGATTTTATCTCAAAATTGTTAGCTTCTACCCTAGGCCTGGTAATACTAGAGGTGGTTGCATTGAGAGAAGGGGTAGTGTAGTCACGTAAAGTACGAACAGGATTTCTTTGATTTTGCTCCAACTGGTGCTGCAATATCCCTTTTTCCTCTTGCCCCACTAAGTTATGAATCTCATTTCCTAATCTAGCCATAATTGTTTGCCTTCGTTGTTCACGCTCTCGATTCCTTTTTACTGCGTTATTCCTTCGACAAGTCCTTTCAATTTCTAGATAAAAAACTAAAAGTTCACTACTTTGAGAACGTCTTTGCATAAACACTTGAAAGAAAACTTAGAAAAATTAAAATAACAAAAAAAATAAATGTCTAAATTAATAATAGATTAATTAGTATTGATATTGGTAATACCAATCCTCGGCAATGGCGCCAAAAACTTGGCGGCAATTTTTGCAAGTGCACGAATCGCAATAAGTAATAAAGAGTGAGTAGAGTATCGTCCCACGAAGATTATATATCAAGTACCAAAATTATTTTAATCTATTATTATTTAAACGATAATAAAAGAGGATATTTGTAAAAGTAAGTAAAATAGTAGAAAAGAATTCAAATAAAACTAATTGATGAAAAGAAATCAAGGTTTAAAAGCTATTTAGGGATATTGACTTCACTTAACTCTACCCAATTTATTTTATTAGTTTATTAATCAATTTTAATTGTTCAAGTAGGGGCCCTAAAGTCACTAACAAGCTCTCCGATGTATTGTTAGCTATTTTAATCCCATTAATTACCTATCTCCCAATAGTGCAATTAAATATGAATTAAATCATTAAGTTTTATGGTTTGTTCAAGAATCCATAACCTAAGGTCATTAAATTATGAAAACCCCCATGAGTCAAACCATATAACTTCCGCATCAAGTTATTATTCTCATATAATTTATTACCCTTTTTCTTATCTTCTTCCGATAGCGATTAATGAAATAAATCAATCCAGGGGAGAAACTATGCCTGAAAGCATTAAGTTTAGTAATAATTTATAATTTGAACAAAGAAAAACAAATCTAATATCATAAATTGGGGTAGAAGTTAAGTTACATCAAATCCCTAGTATGTAAGTTTAGTTTAACATAGTAATTAAATAAAACTCAATAAAATCTGAACATAATTCCATAAATAATATGAACTAAAAACAAGATTGAGAGTTTAGAGACAAAAACTAGTCAAACAATAGTGTAGACGGCTCCCTTAATTCTTTACACAACTTGTTTGCTTGAATTCTTACAAAGAGAGAAAAACTAAGAAAAAAATAGAATCCAAATTTGAGATCTAGAATTCAATGAAAATCGATGATTGGATAATCCATCCCTTATTGCTGTTGTGATCTCTCTTTATATATACTTTATAGGGTGTCTTCGAATCCGAGTAGGAAACTGATTTGGATTAGATTCCTTTTCTGTTTAGGAGTCTTCTTTCATCAAGTTGGGCTTGAACAATGCTTGAGATGAGTCCTTTTAGTACTTCCATGCAACCCATGCGGAGACCATGTTGAGCTTTTAGAGTTCTAGTTTTAGCCCTAACCTTTTTCGATGCGATTTTTGGTTATTTTCCTGCTAAAAATTCTTCAAATCAAGTTTATCAAGAATTATGAGAACTTACAAAAATATAAATAAATCTAAGTGAAAAACTAATTAAAGTAATCGAATATATTAAAATTCGTAATAAAAATTAGGCTAAAAATATTATAAAAATATGACCTATCAAGATACTCCCATCTCTCAGTGGAGATCGATTTCTAAAAATTTTCACCAATAATATCGCGGTAAATTCAGCGACGATAATACGTTGATCTCTCAATAGTTGCCAAGTCCGTCGTTAAATTGTACCTCAAAGTTTCTCGCCAATTCTGGATGACAAAATTAGCGACAATTCTCTATCCGTGGCTTTTTTCAGTTACTAGCCGTCACCGATTTCGTTTTTGAGGTATTATCGATTTTATAACAAATGTTTGTCGTAATCTGTTGCCATTCATTGTCTGTCGCTAACATCGGTTGCTAAATAGCATTTTTTTTGCAATTGAAGCGTGAAATATTTTCTCTGTTTCGGTTTATATATTATACTTATATATTCATAAAAATCTTCAAAAGTGAAAATGCACTAATTTACAATGAAATAGTACGTTATGAAGCCTCATATGCAATGTGAACCACGATAGATATCATCTCTCATATAATATTTCAATCATTTTGTACCGTATTCTACGACGTACACTGCCAAAATCCAATTTTATTAGTTTGCCAACAAAATCCCAAATATTCCTCCTTCCTTTCTAAAACCTTTTAACCTAACTCTCTGTTCGTTTCATGGCCATGGCCACCGCCACTGAAGCAGAAAAACCGATGGACAACGGCTATGCGAATCCTCAAGACTCTACAGATTACCCAGAACCAAACCTGCAAACGGTTGCTGTCACTACAACAGGAACGGCCCGAGAAGAAAGTACGGAAACCGACCCATTGACGCAAAGCCCTGTGCCGGAGTCTAATTCTGCACCTAATCCCGCCACTACCACAACAAGGTGGCCGGGATGGCCGGGAGATTGCGTATTCAGGTTGATAGTACCAGTGCTGAAGGTGGGCAGTATCATTGGGCGCAAGGGTGACATCATAAAGAAAATGTGCGACGAAACTCATGCTCGCATCCGCGTTCTTGAGGCTCCTAACGGCACTTCAGATCGCATTGTACGTTTCTTCTCATTTTAGTCATTGCTTCGTTTAGGTTTGAATTTGCCCGTTGCTTTAACTTCATATATATGGCTTTGTAGCCCATCTGTTCAGTGTAGCATTAGTTTTACTTTCCTTTTTTTTGTTGTTCTTTTATGTTCTGTTACATTGATTTAGTTGCTTGGACCAAAAAATTAGTACGTACCAGGGAGACCTTGAAGATAATGGAGCAAAAGATCAGGGGTAGGAATTGATATAAGAGGGGATTCTTGATTCATTTGAAGTTAGTGTTTTTGATTGAATTAGACAAGCGAATTTAAGTTTTGATCTTTTTGTTCTGTCATTTATTCTCTTGCAAACTAATCTTGTTATCGTACCTCAATTAGAATCTGCATGTTAGTTTTCTACCGTTTGATTGGTTGTTAGTTTCCTATCGTATGGTTTTCCCATTTTTCTTACAGGTGTTGATATCTGGAAAGGAAGAGCCAGAGGCACCTCTATCCCCGGCAATGGATGCTGCAATAAGAGTGTTTAAACGCGTTACTGGATTACCTGATGGTGATGCTAAAGCGTTTGGAGCCGCTGGTGTTGCATTTTGCTCTATTCGGTTATTGGTATCATCCACACAGGCCATTAATTTGATTGGAAAGCAGGGCTCATTAATCAAGTCAATACAAGAGACTTCCGGTGCATCTGTTCGGGTATTATCAGAAGGTATGCTCTGGACTTCTATTATATACTGTAATACAACCCTTTTATATTACACTGGTCAATAAAATCTTAAATTGTTGCCAATTTCCTGTGCATTATTTGTACTTTTCTCCGTCTTGAGCATGATTCATTTTCTATATTACATACTGTTTGTGATAAGTGTTCTGATAGAATATTGGAACATAATAGAGATTTTGACCTTCTAGAGGCCTATTTTTATTGTTGTTCTGGCAATTCTGTTCGAGATATCTTTAGTACTTCCTGGTGGCCTTGCATTTGCTTTTTATCTAGCTGACTTTGTTTGTCATAGGGGTGATTATTCAATGTAACTAATGTTCTAGGATATATTACAGATTTTCACTCAAGTCACAAGTACACGAACAACCTGAAGTTGTGAAGGGACTATTGTATAATTTCTCCTGTCCTCTAGGTATCTTGTTCCAGCCACCCTGACTAGCGTAGCTGAAATTGAAAAATACCATTTCTCCCTAAGATTAAGTTTATTTCCCTTTATTGATATATAAAAATGTTCAAATTAAATGTCTCTACACCAGTCAGATTCCTTTTTTGAAATACCTCTCCAAGTATGTTACCCCATGAAACAAAAGTGACCATAACTTTTACCCGAAACACTTGCAAAGATATACCTTAAAGTGAGGGTATAAAACAATTTGTTTGGTAAATCCTGAACTTCTTTTAGATCAGTAATAAAATGGTCTCTTGTTATTGTGATAAAAATTTAACTGTCCTTATGCTTATCTACCTGTCCATTATCAGAGACAGCTGATATTTAATTTCATTCTTTTGATTTTCCTATACATTTTTTTGGGGAGTTGAACCAGTAATCTGAAACTCGTCATATATATTTGTATCAGGAAATGCTAGTCATCTGCTGATATAGATGAACTTAAATTTCTTTGTGGCTCACATATACTTTTCTGCATAGATGAATGTGTATGTGTCTAGCATTTTGTGCATATATATATATGTCCTAAGGCTTGTATCACAGTGTGTTTAGATAAACTTCTGCAATCAGCTTGTGAACAATTTTTTTTTTCTCTCGCAAATCTCTGGTTGTAGGATTCAGGCAAAGCAACAATTTGTTTCTTTCCAAAAGATTGGGTTTTTGAGAGGTAGTACATTGCAAACATGTATTGCAAAAAGTATCCAGAGTACAGACCTAGATGATGTATCATAGTAACACCATAGTTGAGAAAGGGAGCAGCTCCTCCTTCCCGGATCCGTAACACTGTTGCTGACCTCTGCACCACCAGCATGCCATTGTTATTGATGGGGACATAGTTTTCCTTTGCTTAATGATTTTTCCCTCATGTGTAAAGGTAATGTTGAGATCAAGAATAGAAATCCGAGGAAGAAAAGGTGGGAGGAAGGTTGCTAAAAGCAATGGTTATGAAAAGAATTCAAATTCTGGGAAGGTTGTAGTAATTTGTAGTGTCTAATTTTAGGTTCTCATAAGCATTCAGGGTTTGGTAGCTCCAGAAATTTGGAGAAGTTGCATTCATATGAATAACCTTTGCTTGCTTGGTCATGAATCCTCATTGCTTATTATTGATTTTTAATGCTACCATGAGATAGTCGACGCCATCTTTGTCTCCAAATATGGCTTTCCTAATTTTGGTTGCCTAATATGCTTACTTTTTGTGTTAAACATTATTTATGATCAACTGAGACTAAAATTCTTGATTGGCAGATGAAGCGCCCTTTTATGTTGCTGCAGATGAGAGAATTGTGGAGTTGCAGGGAGAAGCTATGAAGGCTCTTAAGGCTTTAGAGGCAATAGTGGGTCATTTGAGGAAGTTTTTGGTTGATCATAGTGTCATTCCTTTGTTTGAAAAGAATGTAAGTCTAATTTTTTCCTTTGTTTGAAAAGAATGTAAGTCTAATTTTTTCAGTGATTACAAAACTACAGACTCTATGCTGCAGTGCACTAATTGGGGCTACTCCATTTATATAGTATAACGCAATGTTCTCACAAGACCATCAAACGGAAACATGGAGTGACAAGCCATTGGTGCATTCTACTTCTCAAGGTCGGTTTGATACTGATTATGCTTTCTCAGGAAAGAGGGAGGCTTTGTTCTTAGAACGAGAAACCCAATTGGATTCGCAGATCGCACAGTCAAGAATTACACTTTATGGACAAGATCCTGCAGTTTCAATGATTCATTCTTCTGTATTTAATTGTGCCAGTGGTTCCATCGTCACTCAGGTTGGTGATTTTAATTTTCGCCCTTGAAGGTTTATCTCTTTATCAAAGTTTGTGTTTGTGCCTGTAGTCTTAAGTTGGTGGTTGAATTGTTCTCCACATATGGCTGAAGAAATTTGTTATGGAGTTACTATACGTGGGGTAGTTTTACTGCTGTTCTTAAGATAGTTTTATTTAGTTGTTCAGTTTTTATCTTGTTATTATCAGTTTTTCTGTTAGTGGGTATCAGTGGAGTGGTTAAGCAGGTAATTTATTGTAATGGGTAGTGGGTAGTTTTAGCTTTGCATTTAGTTGTTTAAAAGGTTGTGATATCAGGAAAATGTGCGCAGAGTTTTTAAAAAAGGTTTTGAGTTCCTAAAACTCAGAGATTGTAGGGTTATCTCTTAATGAGCTCTAGGAGTTTGCAGATTCTCGTTAAGTCTATCACCATAGAAAGAAGGAAGAAAACTCCTCCTAAGGCACCCCATCTAAAACCTGATCCCCTAATTCAAACATCCCATAACGAGATCCAAAATTTCGGAACGTAACATTTGGTATTAGAACCAAAAGTTGTGAGCAAATCTATTCAACAGCAACTTGATAGAATTCTGACATTATTCCTAGGGGAACAAGCTGCGAACAAAGTCCGATATGAAGTACTAAAATCTAAATTTGATGCCTCACCCATGTTTTTTCTAATTCAAAACAAACATCAGCAACAGAAGCAGCCATAGTCAAGCATTGAAAGAAAACGCTCCAGCAGGTTCAGCCAGTTCACAATCTCTTAATGGCAGCATTGTTGTTTCAAAATTCACAAAATTGGATTTTCTCAGGCCACCTTAAGGAGTGATAATTTAGGAAAGTTGGGAAAATTGAAACAATCTAGAACTGTTGACGAGCCAAAAGTTTTCCAGCAACCATTTCAGGTCTTAATAGTTAAGTGTCTAGAGAACAAGGCAGAGCAAAAGAAGGAAATAATCAAACAAAAGCAACTGTTAGCACAACTAGAGGGTCTTGCTTGTGATTTGGCAGCCTCTAGATGGGAAGGGATTGAGAAGAAGCAATGTGAGAATGATGTAGATCCAGGAATTTTAAGTAAATGTAGAAGCACAATAAACACAGCTCCTTATTTGCAGCAATAATAGAGGGTGACAAGGATTTTATTTGCATCATATTTTTACAAGTTGAATATTACATGCCATCCGTCCTTTGCGCTTTAGGACAAGCACCTTTCGAGGGGGGGGGGTGTAATGTTATGGAGCTACTATACGTAGGGCAGTTTTACTGCTGTACTTAAGATAGTTTTATTTAGTCATTCAATTTTATATGTTATTATCTGTTTCTTTGTTAGGGGTATTAGTGGGTTGGTTAAGGAGGTTAGGGTAGTGGGTAGGTTTAGCTTTGCATTTAGTTGTTTAAAAGGTTGTGATATCGGAAAAATGTAGGCAGGAGTTTAAGAAAAGGTTTTGATTTCCTTAAACTCAGAGATTGTAGAGTTCTCTTACCGAGCGCTAGTAGATTGCAGATTCTCTCTAAGTCTGTCACCATACACAGAAGGAAGAAAACTCTGAAGGCATCCCATTTCCAACCTAATTCCCTAATTCAAAGATCTCATAACCAGATCCAAATTTGAGACCGTAACAAAATTTGTAACTGCATTTTATTTATGTTGAAAATTGGAATTTCTTGATCATGTGATGTAGATGTATTACATTTGAGGAGGTTATGAATTTTTTCCTAATTTTTTTTTTAAATTTGCTTTTATCTGCTCAACCCAAGTTTAAAAACTTGTCAATGAATGAAAAAGTAAAAAGCTCATGCTCATGGTTTATTGTTATTTAGCATTTTGACTAGTTAATCTTAGACCCAGTAGAAAGTTAGAAACAAGAAAATAGCATTTAGCCTCAATATGGCTATAATTGGGCCTACTTGTTTATCTCCAATAGCACTCAATAGCATTTTTTCCCCGTTGTCTCCACAGTTCAATTGTAGGAGTAAGATTAAATGGATTTCTTGTTTAAGATGATTAACTGTAAGTGATATATTTTTTTTACAATATCAAACCCTGGAATATCTTGTGAAAAATTCATTTGTATTCGTTCGTTTTAAAATTGTGAAATTTAGTCATCAATTCATAAGATTTGCTATGAAATTTCAGTCTCTGAGTGTCAAAGCTATAAAATGTGAACCACTTGAAATTTAGAAACACCTGAATTCCTAGGATGTAAAAATTTAATTATGGTTTGGTCTTCAAGATTGTGAGACAGTTTCGTCTTGCACATTTCTTGTCATCATCGTTGTTTTTTTTTAATTTGTGCATATCGAGATAGAACATTTATTTTAGGTGAAACATTGCGCTCTTTCTTTTTTTTTCTTTTTTTTTTTAATTGCTCCTGAATTTGGTGACAAGTATGTAGTTTAATCATAATCATCGACTTTTTTCATGATAGATGACTAAAAATTCCCAGCTTTAATAATAATAAAGAAGTTATTATCTGTCCTGTGAAACCTGTACATTAACTCCTATCTACAAACGTTCTTAGGATTTTTGATCGATTATATCCTTTAAATAAGAACATTCACAGCTCGACTTCTCATGTGTTCCCAGCAAATGGTAAATGACTTCTAGAAGTTAGCTACACCTGTTGAATTTGACTTGTTTTAAATCTCCATGAAAAGCAAATTGGTTGACAAGGTTCTTGGAGCAAGTCAACCGATAAAGTTTGTCAGGGAGGCCTGCTTTACTGGTTGATGAAATGTTGATTGGTTCATTACTATTTATCCTTCACAGGAGATATGATAAATTTCGTTTTAAGTTGTCTATTCTGTTTTAGGAATCTATTGTGTCGACTTAGCTCTTATATTTGTGCAGTCATTGTTTATCTTTTGTTGAGGAAGTACAATGGGGACTGTTTAACAAGTAGTGTATCCATTTAGTCTCTTTTTTTTTTTCCCCTTCTGCATTTGTTTATTGTTTTGCTGTACTGTTCATAATTATGTTTACTTTTGGCTGCGGGGTATTATGTTTGAGCTGCTTTCAAAGATTTGGATAGAAACTAGCATTTTTTTTTATTTTTTTATTTTAGTGGTATTCTGCGTGTATTGGATAATGCCAACAGCTGATAATTTGATCAAGAATGTGAAATTTCTAGGTGTATGTGGCCAAGTCAGCATTTTTTTATGCTGTGGCAATTATTTGATGCAAATTTAGTTGACAAGTCCACAGAGTGGTTCTGTTGTGATTTGATGATAGCAACACTGGCTTTCATCCTTGTGTGTGGTATATGAAAAGACAGGGTATGGCTACTTGTCCACGAAAGGGATGGTGCAGATTTTCTGCTCTCTTGAATGTTATACATGATTAGGTGTGTTCATGTACTGACCAAACCACCAAATCAAGGTTGTCAAGATCATTTTTTTAACTAGAATTGGTGGACAGTCCACAAAATCAAATGGTAAAATCCAATTATGAAACCGAAAGATTTACACATAAAATAAATAGCAAGGCAGGCTCCATGTACAATCCCATGCACATCCAAAACAATCAAGAACTCAAATGATGACAAAAGAAAGAAAAATTCTCTTAAAATTTGCACGACACACACATCACTAATGATTAAAGATATACATTCCGTATTAGTTGTTATAATATTTGCTCATTCACTTTAACCTGACAAACGAAGTCCACAACATCAAACATGGTAGAAAAAATAACATGAAAAATACTAAATAGACTTAAAACAAAAACTAAAAGTATTCATCAACTCTTTTTTTCCAAATTTGCACAAAGCTTCCCCCTTCATCTCCACCGAGCCCACCACCTATGTCATCATGACCACTTATTTCTATGTCAGTGTCATTATCTCCCAAATCTTGAATTGTCTAGTTCATGTTGAACACCATTCAAATCATGGATTTCTAGATCTATTCTATTTCATGGCTTTCTATATTTTTATTTGCCGCATCATTTCCACCATTTATGTCTTCATTTATAGCACTTATTGCTCCACTTTCAAGAACATCCAACCAATGGTATAACAAGATCACTTTCTTCAATTGTCCACTCATCGATCGATTGTAGTTCTTCAAACAAATTCGCCTATCATATCTTGTAGCTACTCTCTCTATCTCTCTCTCTCTTAACTGCAAGTTATACATGACAAAATCAAATCATTCATCTTTGTTTGATGCAAATAGTTTATTTTCTTTGTTTGAACCCATAGAGATGAACGTTTTATAAAAATACTAAATAAACAGATATATAATAAAGAAAATTCACTTGTCCATAAACAAATATATCATAAAGTTTAGTTATTGCCATTTCAAATGAACTCAAGTTATGCTTGTGTAATTTAATATGTAAAAAAAAATATTGCTGTGTGCGTATTTCATCAATAGGGTCACATATATATACATATGCAAGATACTATAAACCTACTAGGAATCTAGCTCCTAATAGAATTCTATTTACAATTAGTTCTTAACAATCCTCTTCAAGTTGGAGCATAGATGTTAATCATGCCCAACTTGTCACAAAGATAGTCAAACTCGAGGTCCATTTAGAGTTTTTGTAAAGATATCTCCTAATTGTTCACTTGTTTTAAAGTGCCCTGTAGAGATAACTCCCTGTTATATCTTTTCACGAATGAAATGATAATCTATCTCAATATGTTTTGTTTGTTCATGGAATACCGTATTTGATGCAATGTGAAGAGCAACTTTATTATCACACTATAACTTTGCAAGCAAGGACGACTTGAAGCTAATTTCCTCTAACAACTAATGAACCCAAATTAATTCACAAGCAATAGCCATAGCTTGATATTCTTATTCAACACTCAATTGTGAGACTATATTTTGTTTCTTGCTTTTCCACGATATCAAGTTTCCATCCACAAAGACAAAATATCCTGAAATTGATCTTATGTCAATCTTCGAATTGCCCAATCTGCATCTGAAAAACACTCAATGTCCAAATGCCCATAATTACTATAAAGGAGGCCGCGACTTGGATTACCTTTGAAGCAGCACAAAATCTGTCCTAAAGCTTTCCAATGGATAACAGTACGAGAAGACATAAATTGGCTTAAGATGCTTATAGAGTAAGCAATGTCCGGACGTGTTACCGTAAGATAATTCAATTTGCCCATCAATCTTCTATACATCTTAGGATCATCAAATAGCTCACCATCAGTTGAAAGTTGCAAATTAGGAGTCATTGGAGCATTACATGGCTTGGCACCCAACTTTCCAGTTTCCTTCAGTAAGTCAAGAATATACTTCCTTTGAGATAAGAAGATGCCTCTCTTACACCAGGACTCTTCAATTCCCCAAAAATATTTCAATGATTTGGAGAAGTGACTTGAGTGATGTAATGTTGGCTGAATCACTTCCTGTAATAACAATGTCATCAACATAAACCACAAGTAGAATCAAACCATTCTTAGTACTTCTGAAAAATATAGAATGATCAGAAGTACTCTTTTGCACGCCAAATTGGTGAACCACATCGCAAAACCTATCAAACTAGGCTCGAGGACTCTATTTTAGGCCATAAAGAGATTAGTGAAGTTTACACACTTTACTTGACTTTCCCTGAGCAACAAAGACTGGCGGTTGCTCCATGTAAACTTCCTCTTGAAGATCCCCATGAAAAAAGGAATTCTTAACATCTAACTGATGTAAAGGCCAAACAAAAGTAGTTGCTAAATAAATAAACAAATAGACAAGACAATTTGGCAACAGGAGAAAAAGTGTCAGAGTAATCAAGACAAAAAATCTGAGAATAGCCTTTAGTAATTAAGCAAGCCTTGAGACGAGCAATGGACCCATCAGGATTCGCTTTAACGGTAAAAATCCACTTATAACGAATAGCTTTTTTATCTGCTGGGAGAGGCACGAGATCCCAAGTGCCATTAGTATCTAAGACAATCATCTCCTCTTTCATTGTTGTACACCAATCAGGATGGGACAAAGCTTGAATAACAGTTTTAGGGGTAGAAATAGAGCCTAGTTTACCTACAAAACAACGAGATGAAGCAAAAAGATGATTATAATGGGCAAAAGAAGAAATAGGATAGGTACACTTGCGTTTACCTTTTTGAATAGCAATGGAAGGTTAAGGTCTGACTGAGGAGTGGATGGCATAGTCTCAGGTTGATTCAAGGGAACTGAACCTTTTGTTGAAGCGGCAGGTTGGGAAAGTGAGTTGAGTGCTTGATCCTCTAGAATAAACCTGTTCAAAATAAGGGTGAGCAGATGCTGGTGCAGGAGCAGGAATAGGAGCAGCAGACGCTGTAGCAGGAGCAAGTGCAAGATCAGGAATAGGAGCAGCAGACGCTGTAGCAGGGCCAGGTGCAAGATCAGGAATTGGAGCAGGAGTAGAAGAGCGAGGAAGGTGCTGGATAGTGTAGATTAAAAGCTCATCATCCTCCCCCTCACTCTTATATATAGAAAAAAAATGAAAAAATGGAGTATTCTAAAAAAATGTGACATCTACAGAAACAAGGTAACGGTTAAGATTGGGAGAGAAACAATGATATCCTTTTTTATGTTGAGAATACCCAAGGAAAATGCAACGAATGGACTTTGGATTTAATTTGGAAACTTGTGGACGAACATCACGAACAAAACAAGTACAACCAGAAGTATGAGGTTCAATGGAAAATAAAAGCTTAGAAGAAAACAATACATTGTAAGGAATTTTACTATTAAGCACAGAAGAAGGCATGCGATTGATAAAAAACATGTAGTAGAAATAGCATTAGCCAAAAAATGTTTAGGGACCTTCATTTGGAATAGAAGTGCCCTAGCAACTTCAAAAAGATGTCTATTTTTTCTTTTGCAATCCCATTTTGAAAAGGAGATCAACACAAGATGTTTGATGGAGAATATTGTTCTGTGATATATAAGATTGGAAGGAACTAGATAGATATTCTTTAGCATTATCACTTTACAGTATGTGAACAGAGATATTAAATTGAGTTTTAATCTCAGCACAGAAGGAACAAAAATTAGAGAATATCTCAGAACGAGTTTTAATTAAAAGTAACCAAGTAACACGAGAATAATCATCCACAAAGGTAACAAAATACCTAAATCCAATTGGAGAAATACTAGGACTGGGACGCTAAACATCAAAATGAACTAACTCAAAAAGGAGATGAAACCCGTTTATTGACTCGAGGAACTAAAGGTAAACGATGATGTTTGGCAAATTGACAAAATTCACATTCTAAAACTGATAAAGACTGAAACTGTGGACACAACTTCTTTAACTAGACAATAAAGGATGGCCCAAATGACAATGAACCTACTGAGGAGATAGAGCACCAGCACAAGCAAGAGATATCGAAACTTGTTCATCCAGAAGATAAAGTCCACCATACTCACATCCTTTACCAATAATTCGCTTCGTTGAAAGATCCTGAAACACACAATATGTAGGATAAAATTTAACAAAACAATTCAACATGCGAGTGATTTTGCTAACAAACAATAGATTATATGAAAAACAAGGCAAACAAAAAAAGAAGATAATGGAAGAGATCGGATGGGGTTAGCAATGCCAATATACTTATAGAAGATGTGGACCCATCAGCTAGAGTAACATGATGATTAGATAGTTCAGGTTCTTTTAATGAGGATAAGAGACTAGGGTTACCTGTCATGTGACCTGTGCAACCAGAATCAATGACCTATTTTGATGAGGTAGACATAAGACATGTATTAGGGGTACCTGAATTGGCAACAACAACACTTGAGGAATCAGTAGACTTAGAAGAACGGTATCTAGAGAGCCCAGCATACTCGGTTATTTTCTCTACCGTTTAGTGTGACCAGGTTCATGGCAATAATGACAAATAATAATGCTCGTTCGTCGATTAATTGTTTCATTACTATGGTTATTTTCTCCTCTTTCTTTGTTTCCTGGTTGCCTAGCTACCTGATTACGACTCACAAGGGCACTATTTTCAAAAGGGGAAGGGATATGTGATCCTTAATTACGCAGTAATCTAGTAAAAGTCTCCTGAAGAGAGATAATGTCATTGGCTGAAAGAACATGTGATTTGGTAGTTTCAAAAATTGGAGTAAGACTTGCAAGAAAACTCATCACAGCCATTTGTTCTCATTGAGTCTGTTGAACCTTAACATCGGTGTTGAAGGGCAATAAAATATTAAGTTTCTCGTAAATCTTCTTAAATTCCATGAAATAAGCTGTAAGGGGCTTATCTTGCTGGTCAGCCTGATAAAACCCTTTGCAGACTTCATACATACAAGACAAATTACCTTTTCTCGAGTATAAAAATCCAAGATAGTCCATCAGCTCCTTAACAAACTCACAATGATTAATTAAACTAATTACTTCACCGTTAATAGAATTTTTAATCTGTAGAAATAACTTGGCATTTTCCCTAGCCAACCTTGTGTAGTGTCACCAGTTGGTGGATCATCAGTTAAATGATTATCTTTTTCAACACTTCTCAGATAAATTCTAATTGTCTTACTCCAATCTCAATAATTTTACGTTCTGTGATTTTATTCATTGCTAGGATCAATTCAGTAATAGTAACTTTTGTATCTTTAGATTCAGTACTCATTATTAATAAAAATTAACTACCCTAACAACTCAAAAATAGAGGCACAAAATAATAGCACATAGCAACACCAAAAACAAACTGAGGAAGCTGCAAACAGTAGTAGCAGAAACAAAGAAAGCGCCTAGAATGTTGCCAGATCGGAAAACAACCCACCAAAAAAGATCCCTGAGGTTGAGTCGATTTTGAAGGACGAAACTCGGTCACCAGAAATTGCTGGACGCACTGTCACTCGCTGGCGCGTGAGACGTCAGATTCTTCTGACGGCGCAGGATGCTCACTTGCCGATCTTCAGGTCACCGGATTTGGTGGAGGGGCCAATTGGAGGTCGCTCTTCCTCCCTTGGGTGGCGGTGAGACAAAACACGAAGTCTAGGTTCCTGACCTAAACTGACAGCTGCAGGAAAGAGCAAGATAGCTTCTCACTGGAAGCTTTACAGCAGAAAAACGAAAAGCCAACGAGCCAAAGGCTCTGATACTATGTAATTTAATATGTAAAAAATATTGTTGTGTGTATTTCATCAATAGGGTCACATATATATACATGTACAAGATACTATAAATCTATTAGGAATCTAACTCCTAATAGAATTCTATTTACAACTAGTCCTTAATAGCTTGCAACCAGAAGAAATACATTAAAACTTCTTTTTTTATCAGCAAAGAAATTTATTTTATTAATTTATAATGTGCAGAAAAAACTTATTTTATCCAAGTACTATCCCGAGCCAATAGGTCCCCCACATACACCTAACCTAACTAAAACAATTTAAGTAAAAAAAAACTTGGTCAAAACGTCAATACTCATCAACAACAGTACAACAATACACAAAACAACAATACACAAAAGTGCTAATCAACTTCCTATAATATAAAACCTAAGGCAACAAATGCAAGAGCCAATAAAACAAATCCTGCCTCTTGAAACACCATTGCTTGAGATGAGAAATACATTAAAACTTGATATTTGAATTGCAAATTTCTGCAATTCAGGGCATTACTGTTAAACTCAATATCCTAGTCACCTTTGCAGCTTCAATACCAAATAAACCTTTGGCTCCTTGAAAGGTTCAGTTGCATATCTATCTTGCATCCGTCAGTTGGATCTGACATCATTCTCTGAATATAATTATGTAGTACAATCTTAATGTCTGCATCTACCTCGAAATTAGGAGTATGATGGTAATGGGAGTCAAGCAGTAAATTGCTGCATGCCTATGTATGTAATTGGAGCTCCATCTTTCATCAATGATTTTCTATGTAGGCTCATAGCTGGGAAAAAAAGGATTAGCAAAAAGTTGACAGCACATTAAAAAAAAGTAAGAAAGTTCGTCACAAAATATAAGAATAAGAATTTATTTTCTTTACATTCTCTTAACATTATCAAAATTGGTTTGTATATTCTCTTTTGTACAATTCATTTGAACTCCACAATATATTTACAATATTTATTACTGTTCATTTGAGAGGCCAAGTTAGTATTTGATTTTATGCTCTGTGGCAATTAATGATGCAAATTACAGTTGACAACCCTCAGCCCACCCCCCCAGGACTTGTGTTCATACAGACTTGGACGTGGCTGCAGATTGGTTCTGTTGTTATTTGATAATAGTGACATAGTGCCTTTCACACTTATGTGTGGTATATAAAAAATACAAGTATGGGCTGCTTGTGCACAAAAGTGTGGCACAAACTTGGTGCTTTCTTGAGTGGTACACATGACTAGGGGTCACATGACTAGGGGTGTTTATATATTGACCAACTGCAAAACTGCATAGAAATTAATCAAACTGAACTGTAATTGTGGTTTTCAAAAGATGGTGGTTAGGTCCAATTTGAATAAATGTGAAAACTGAATGATTAGTTTAGTTTATGGTTTTACCTTCAAAAGGACTTAAACTGAACTGAAGTGAACAATTGTAGCTCTATATAATATTTCGCCTTTGAATAAGAGGTCTTCTAAAAAAAGAATTTCATATTTAAGGGTTTTATGTTGATTATTAATAATTCCATTGTTGCTTAAAGTTTGTTAATTGATTTTTTTTCTAAAAATAGTAAGTCCAGTTTAAAATATAAAGAAAATAATGAATTAAATTTAGGCCCATCAGTAAAGCCCAAACTATCCAAATTGTTGAAAAGCAAATGAAATCAGGGCTGTAAGTAAGCCATGTTGGTTGTGAGATACTTGAAGCTTGTTTTGTTTGAGTTCGTCTCGTTAAGCTTATTCAATAAGCTTATTGAGCTCAGTTTAAACTTGCTTATCAAGCTCGTTTATAAACAAGCTGAGCCCTCAACTCAAGTTTGAGTTTTTGAAGGGATTTTTTTTAATTATAAATTGTAAATGAATTGAGCTTGAACTTGGTTTTTCTAGCTCAAATACAACTCAAGCTGAATTTGAGTATATTTTTATCTAGCCGAAATTGAGCAAAACAGAGCTTGGTTTGGCTTGTTTACCTTCCTAAACCAACCACTCCTTGACACACACGTACACATGTTTTCAATGGTTTTGCTATAGTAGTCGCTTTTATTCAGCTTTGAGTTCTCAAACCAAATTGGTTGATTTGTTTTGAATTTATGCACTAAACTGACCCAAATCAAACTGTGTATAACTCTATCCATGACAGTGTGACGTGGAATTGAAGGAGGTATGTATAACCATGACAATATAGACAAAATAACTGAAGATTGCTTTTAATTCTGGATCGTACCAGCTGTTCACCTTGGAACTGTTTGTATGTCTGGTCTGGTTTACTTTCACTAGTTGATTATGTCTAACTGGATTAAAATGTTAAACTGGGTAAACAGGATGACCTTGTGAAATCCGATGAAATGGTGTTTGATGAGGAAACAAAAAGGCTAAACGAACAACTTTTGCAATGAATGTTTGAAGGGAATGAGTTACTGGATGAGTGATTCAAGAAGGTCAATACAGATAAGAGATCATGGTAGTCTCATTTGGTAGATTGAGTAGCAAGAGAAATAGGAGAAGACGAAAAAACGTACTTGGAGAAGATGAAATTATATTCTAATACAACCAGATTAAATGTGTTGCCTCCTCTTCTGATGCATGCTATAGAGAGTTTTATTTTTATACAAATTCCAAAGAATCAAAACCAATTAGAAGTCTTACGTGTGAGCTATCTGCACAAGTTATCTTTCTTGCCTTCAATGTCAAAATATATCTAATTAGCTTTTGCTTTTAAGACAGTAAAACTGGGGAAGTAGAAAGCAACATATTGACATTTAATAGACAAAAGTGAAAGAGAGGTTATGTACTCATTCTATGGAAGAATCATTTGAATCCTGTTTATTTAAATTAGGAAAACTTTATGATATAATGTACTGCTTACCAATAATTTCTTTTCCAAGGCTAACAAGATAAAGATATAATTGACAGAGTATTTTACAATAGAAGAAATAACATTGAAAAAAAAAAGCAAGAAAGTTCTGTTGCTGAAAGCCGTTCAACTTCTAGTGTTAGTTTTGGAAGACTGGTTGCAAGTTTCAACTAGTGCAAGTGATAAAGTTGAAACCTCTGAGTATAGTTATATGAGAGGTACCTGTGTTGAGAAGTCGCAGCATGAAGTTGGTACTTTGCTGACAAGTACACATGACTGTGTAACATGAGAACTGTAAAGAGCATGTATTAGGCAAAGGAAACGAAATTTGGACGTGTAGATCCAATGCAGACATTAAACTGAAAGCCTCTGATGCTACTTCTGATTTAGCCACTGTATTGTGCACCAAATTTAATGAGACATGATTAAGTCATTTCAAATTGAAGTGCTTTAAATAGGATGTCATGTTTTCTTTCCCGGTATCTTCCATGATGTTAAATATGTCTTCACTGTTGATTTTGCTACCAGCCTTAGTTTGCTAATATTCTTGTCATTAATTTCTGGGTTTTGTTTTCCTACTCCTTGGCTCTCTCGTCTGTTCCAATGCTTGAGGTTTAATTTAATAGGCTGAATGTGTTTATTAGAAAATTCAGTTTGGGGAAACTTGATTTTTAATTACTTTTTCTTTTGATGGACACTTGATACTTTAATTTTATCATGTGGTGGAATTTGATGGTATTAGGTCTTAAGTTATCCATTAAAAAGGCCAATCCTTAAATCTGTGTTTGGTATGGTGAGTTGTACTCAAAAACTGGTTTATATAGTTACAAATTTCTATTGCATTTGTATTCTATTAACTACAAAAAATTAATATTTATTAATAATTATTGATGTGATTACTGGTATATATTATCCATTATACATACATGACACGAATGCTAAAAAATGAAGGATTCAGAGTGGACCTATCACAGTGCTAAAAAATGTGCTGCAAGACTTTGCTATAATCTGTGTGCTTTTCCCTTTTTCCTTTTTGGGTAAAAGTAATTCTAAGAGTGGATGTAATTGCAACTTTGCATGAGAGTTTTGATAGTCTGATTTGAGTTGAATTTTGCTTAGTTGCAGTTTTTATTCAAAATTTTTTGCAGTGGTGAGGTGATCTGAAAATGATCTGGATTTCTGATGGTTTTCCTCAAGTGTAGTACATGGTGGAAATTTTGGTAGTCCTGTCAAATACCATAATTTGTTACTTAGATCAGTCCACCAATCTCTAATTTTACAATAGATTTCGATTCTTGATTTGACAACTATGGATATCACTAATTACATTTCTCTGGTGTGCATTGCATGAACCTGAAATGCTGTTATATGTTATTTCTGCAAATTAATAAAAGTACAACTAGTTTTTAAGGGAAATAAGATTGGATTTTGATACCATGTTAGCCTGTTTCTAAAAGCCTCTCTTTCTACCATATTTCTTCCTTTTTGCCTGGTATTATAATTTCTGGTGATGCTTCATATTATCAGATAACACAAACCATGCAAGTACCAATCTCATATGCTGAGGAAATCATTGGGATTGGAGGGAATAATATTGCATATATTCGTTGCACTAGTGGAGCCATAATAACGGTGCAAGAAAGCAGAGGATCACCTGATGAGATAACCGTGGAGATCAAAGGTACAGCCTCACAGGTTCAGATGGCTCAACAACTAATTCAGGTAAGCCTTTTTTCACCAACTCTTTCCTGAAGTTGTGAAAATTTATTTGAAAATTAAGCATGCATATGAGATATACATCTCAGAAATAGGGCCTCGTTCCAATATTATTAATATGCACAAAAATGAACAAAAAAATTTTAGAACTTTTTGTTGTCCTAGAACCAATGGGATTGGATCATATATATTGTGGTAGTGGGCCCTTGAAGCCTTTTATGAGTATGATCTTTTTTAGCATAATATATAAATTTGACCCGAACTTTGGCAGATTTTTCTTGTGCCCCCTAAACTTTGTGGGAGTTCAAACGCAAACTAGTCACTTCTCTTCTTACTAGTAGCATGTTGGGCAGTACGTCTGTCCATGCTGGTCATGACCTGTAGTTTTACATTTCACTGGTAACTAGGCTTCTTGCCAAAATGAAATGTGAAAGTGCAGGGCCTTGATTGAAACCCCACAAAATTATTTCATTTTGGCAATGTGTATGGTTATTAGTGAAAGTGAAAATGCAAGCTCATTCGCGAAGTTTAAGGGGCTATAAGAATAATCGGTGAAAATATAGGGTTAAATTTATGCTTTAGGCCGATTTTTTTTCACATTCATTAAATCATGATTTTTTTAAAAAAAAATGCAACCATTGCTTGGTGTCGTATAGGCTTTGGCTATATGCTTCATGGAATATTGCAATACATTTTCTGCTGTTTATGCAGGACTTCTTAAGCAATCACAAAGAACCAGTCACAAGCAACTATGGCAAGTATGATGGAGGACTAAGATCTATGTACTCTCCGTTGAATAATAGTATGCTTTATTCTTCGTCTTCATTGTCTGGGCAATCCTATGGTGGATATGGATCTTCTGGTCTTGGAGGCTATAGTAGTTTTAGACTTTGAGAACGCATAAACGAGAAGATGGCAGTGTTTTTTAGGAAATAGTTCTAGTAATATGATATCTAATCACTCTTATCGAATGTAAAAATCATTGAGAAATAGTTGAACCCTTGCTTACCTGATAGGATGACTTGATAGTGGGTTATTTTTCAAAATCTAACCAAATAGGTGCAATTTATTGGATGTATTTGCATGTGTTCTGATGGATGTTGCTTTCATTTCATTCCTTCAACATTTCCTTTTTAAAACTATGATGCAATGGTTGAGAGTATTTATGTTTGATTTTAGTTTAATTTGTTTAATAAACTTTACTCCTTGATTGCTTGGATTTATTAGTAATTATTGGAATCAAGAATCTGAAAAATCCTTGGAAGTGATTTCAAATTTCGTAGATCTTGAATCTACTCTTGAACATGGCTTTTTCATACTTATGAAGCCATTGAAATCCTATTCATAGATTGTTTGATATTTCATAAAATTTATTTACAAATCCACAATCTGATGGTGTAAATGATATTTCATTGATTTAATTTTGTAAAGTGTTTTGTTTATTTTACTATTTTACTCATTAATCATTTTTTAGCTTTTTTAGTTTTAGTCAATAGCTCATCAGTGACGGCTCATCAATCCATTTTGTTATCCTTCTATTTTAGCTTGTATAAATATAGAGGACTACGAACTGTACAGATTATCGAATGCAAGAGAATTTTTCAGATTTCTTTTTACTCTCTCTATCAATTGGCTAAATAGCTTGAAACTCTTCGTGGCATCAGAGCGGGTGTGGCCAATTGATACTTGAAAAATGCCTTGGTCTAAACTTAACTGATCTTCGTCAAGAGCGATTGATGTGATTTGTTGATTTTCAATTTGCTATCGATGTGATTCATTGATTTTCTCTCAAATTGAAATCAAGATGACAAGAAATGAAGAAATTAGAGCTCCTTTGAACCAGAATCCAAGTTTTGAAATAGATATGGTTTGGACCCTTTGAATCTGGCAAATTTTGATCATCTGAGCCTGTATCTTATAAGTTTCCCTCTATCTGGTCCCAAATATTTTTCTTGGAGCAGATAGATGTTGATTGCTCTCACGACAAGGGATAAATTAGGGTTCACAGATGGAACCTGCAAAAAACCTTTACCTACTGCACCTTCGTATGAGAAATGGATTATAACTGATAGCATGGTTGGTCTTGGATGTTGAATTCGATTTCAAAAGAATTAGTTGAGATGTTTTTGTACGCTAATTTTGCAAAGGAGCTATGGGATGAATTAGCTGAGAGATTTGGGGAATAAAGACCCCTAGTCTATCAACTCAAGAGAGACATATCAACTTTTATACAAGGCAATGTCTGTGGCTGTTTAGACATATCAACTTTTATACAAGGCAATGTCTGTGGCTGTTTACTTCGTGAAATTGAAGATGTGGGACGAATTGTCATGTTTGAGGAAAGTTCCAAGCCGCAGTTGTGGATTGTATACCTGTGATGTATCAAAAGACATTACATAATTAGAAAATGAAGGTAAACTAGTGCAATTTCTGATGGGACTCAATGATAGTTACGATCAGCTCATGGATCCTCTTCCAAGCATTAACAAGGCATACTCCATGGTACTCAGGGTTGAAAAAACAAAGGGAAATTCATCACGTGGTTCTCGAATCTAGTGAATCAACAGAAGTCATGTTGGTGCAAGGATCACAATGTTACAGGACATACTTTAATAGAATTGCTAGAGAAATGAATACCAGAATAGGGGGGACTTGTATTATTGTACTTACAGTAGGTATGGTGGACATAACAAGGAAACATGTTTTAAGCTGAATGGGTATCCTGAATTGTTCAAAGAGTTGAAACAAAAGAAAAAGGAACAATCTAATGCAGTCATGCACACTGGAGAGACCTCAGTCAACAATCAAGCTAAAATGATTTAGAACAGCATAAAGTGCTGGAATGTAAATTTTGCCAAAATGGTGCAACAGGAAGTAATGAAGGTCATCAAGGCTAATAATGTAATTCAAGGAGAAGAATCTGCTCAAGTCAATAATGCAAGTTTTGTAGGTATGGCTTATACTCTAGTTATGAAAATATCATGCATGAGCCAAAAGGAAATAGGTGAACGGATTATAGACACAGGAGCAACTGACCACGTGTTGTGACCTAAAATTTTTTTATTCCAGTCAAACCCTGTCAAGACCGAAACTTATAAAATTACCAAATGGCACAACAACAATAGTAACCCAAATGGCAGATATTAAACTAAATAACAGAATTACCCTATATAACACCTTATTTGTTCTAATTTTCAGATGCAATTTGATATCTGCTACTTGGACAAGACCTGTAACTTTTCTGTTAATTCCTCGCCTAATCATACTATGTTGCAAGATTTGCTGAGCAATGAAGTGTTGGCTATTGGTGAAGTGCAAGGGGGTTTTTATGTCCTAAATAAAGACTCATTCAAAATAGATGATCAAAGCCATGTTGCTGCTATATGTTCAGATCACAGTAAGCATTTGGTTTCCCTATGGCACTCTAGACTAGGATATGCATCTGTACAAAGATTGAGGTATACTTCTGTGGTTCCAAATGTTGAAGTGAATGATTCTGAGTGTCTCATATGTCTATTATCAAAGAAACAAAGTTTGCCTTTCCCTAAGAGCAATAAAAGACTAGAAAATCTTTTTGAGTTGATTCATGTTGATTTATGGATTCCATACCCAATTGCTTCCGAAGCTCATTATATGGTGACCATTGTTGAGGATCACAGTAGATACATATGGACCTATATGATACAAACTAAAAACCAAGTTTACTCTGTTCTTAAATATTTTTTTCAACTCATTGAAACACAATTTGGTCATATAGTCGAACAACTCAGAATAGAAAATGGTTCTAAGTTTGTTAACAAAAAATGTCAAGCGTGACTTTTAGGCCAAATGTATGGATTGCCACTTGAACTTTCACAAAAAAAGCCCTAAGACCCTTTAATTTTGCGAGGGACCACTTATGCACATGAATTTCACTTTTTTTTCCTCATTTGTACACCTTTTAAGTTGGGAGCTCGTGCGTAAAGCACACACGCTGATATGGATAAATAAGTGAAAATGGAGCCCATATTTTATTGCCACATCTGCAATTTTTATTGCCATATTAGCAATTTTTGAAGTAAAAGAGGTTTTTATTTGTGGTTTTACACAATCCCACAATGATCATTGCTTATTTTTCAAAGGTACTGGTAATCATTTTCTTGTGTTGTTCATTTATGTCGATGATGTCTTGATTGCTAGTCCTAATGCAGATTTGATTATGGATGTGAAAGCTTATCTTCCTAAGCAATTTTGGATTAGAGATCTTCACTATGTCATTTTTTTTCAGGTTTTGAAATTACACGATCAGATATGGATATGTATTTGTCTCAAAAGAAGTACATTCAAGATATGCTCATTGATGCAAGACTTCAAGAATGTAATTCAGTGTCTACATCAACTATACAGGGCCTTAAACTTGCTCTTGATACGAGATCACCTATTCCTACACCTAATACCTACAGACGGTTAATAGGAAGATTGTTTTATTTGGCTCTCATTAGGCCTGATATAACATTTGCAGTGCAGCAACTAAACCCAATACATGCCAACTCCCTGTACTTCTTATTTAAAGGCAACCCATCATGTTTTAAAATACATTAAAGGTTGTCCATCCAAAAGGTTATTCTTTCCTACCAATAATACTTTACAACTAATAGCCTTTTGTGATGCAGATTGGGCTGCATGTCCTACTACCAGACGATCTTCAACAGATATTATGTATTCCTAGGGCCTTCCTTGATCTTTTGAAAGTCTAAAAAGCAACCAATCATTAGCAAATCATCTACTGAAGTTGAGTACCAGAGTATGGCATCTACTATAATTGCAATGAATAACATACATATTAAGATATTTGCAAGTCCCATTGCAATTACCTATTAATCTCCATTGTGACAACCAGGCAGCCTTACATATAACTACTAATCCTGTGTTTCATGAGCGTACGAAACACATAAATATTGACTGCCATATTTTGTGACAGAAGCTATAAGAAGGATTCATTTCTACTCTCCACTTGTCCACTAAACAAGAACAAGCATATATCTTCAGAAAGTCATTACCCTCTCACCAGTTCATTATTCTTTTGTCCAAGATGGGGATCGGTAGACTTTTCTCCAACTCCATCTTAAGGAAGGGGGGGTGTAAAGAGTTTTTTTTCTTTTACTGTTTTACTCGTTAATCTTTTTTTAGCTCTTTTAGTTTTAGTCAATAACTCATCACTCATAGCTCATCAACCCACTTAGTTAGTTATCCTTCTATTTCAGCTTGTATAAATATAGAGCACTATGTACTGTACAGATTATCGAATACAAGAGAATTTTCCAGATTTCTTTTTCTTCTCCCTATCAATGGTTGAATAGCTTGAAACTCTTCAATATTTTCAATTTATGGAATTGATTATTTTTAAATGAAATTTAATTAATATTGATAGTGTTTATAAAAATATGCAACATTTTCATGAAAATCACAGTACATGTTAGTAAAGCTAAATGTTTGAGACAAATTTATAATCAATTAGAAAATGTAAAGACGCATTTACAAATAGATTTTTTAGCCAGGGGTTTCATTGAATTTACATTTACAAATAAGACATGTAATTAAATTTCTTATGGATAAAATTCTCTGTGAGTTTAGTTTATCTTATTTTCTTTACAACCAACAATCCTGGGTGCATTGCTTTAGTATCAAATATGTGAATTGAGTGTGTAGAGGTTGCAACAAAAGAAAAAAAAAGTCAAGTGGAGATGATGCTCCAACCGATGTTTTTAAAGGCATGAGCTTGGATCAAGTCCATCCTTTAAGGCAATAAGGAAAGACAAGACATTAATTGGGACAAATCACTCAACCCTTGGCTAGATTGATTCCTCAAATACCATGAGGGTGCGAAGCACAAGGATGAGTTATTTGAAATTATGATAATGACCTTAATGTTGAAGATGGCATGGATGAGTTATCTAAACAAGGAGGTCAAACAAATTTAATGGAGGAATCAAGATGAAAATCCTACATTTAAAGGCACTAGTTCTCCAAAAGAGCACTTAAAATAGGTATAGTGTGTGGATAAAATCTTTGAATGCTAATGTTACATTGAAGCTAAAAAATTTAAATTGGCTACGATTTGAGTACATAGATTATGCAAATCTATGGTGGGAGAATATTGGAGCTAAACATAGACATGATAGTTTTGAGGAGGTTATCTCTTGGTGTGAGATGAAGCAGTTAATGGAAAGACTTCTATACTTAAATAATATAAGCAATAGTTATACATCAAGCTTCAAATCTTCAAACAAGGCAACATGTGGTGAAGACTATGCAAGAGTTTGAGATGTTTATGATGAGATGTGATTGGTGTGAACTACAAGGGCAACACATTGCTTGTTTTTCAGGTAGGCCTAATTATGAAATTGCTAACATTGTCGAGTTGTAAAATTGTGTATTCTTAGAGGATGTGATCAAACTTGCAATTAAAGTGAAGAGGTAAAAAAGTGGAAGGTTCAAATTCAATATGCCAAAGCATTTCATTACCAAAACAATCAACACCAATAAAACTTTACTTAGTTCCAATCCAAAGGGAAGTGTAAAGCCATTAGAAAAGTGATATAGTTTCATCCATCCCATAGTGGCCATCCAAAAGTAAAGAAATGTGAGAGAATTCACTCCTCCCAAAAGGAATAGGAAGATCGAGTGCTTTAGCATTGTCATGGAAATATTACTTTTCAATGTGCAAATAAAAGAGTCATGGTGTTAAGGAAGCTACAAGAAGAGCAATAGAGTGAGAATGAGTATGAGGAAAAGGAGTTGTAAAGGGAAACATAGAAAAAGAGAAAGGAGAGGTGGATTATGCTGATATAAGCGAGATATTAGTGGTTATACGTGCCTAGAGTACAAAAGCCCAATATGATGAGGAACAATGTGAGAACATTTGCCATTCTCTATAGGAAAACCATATAAAGATAAGGTGGTTTGTAATGTAATATCTATGAGTTTAGCTATTTATTGTCAGGGAGGCCATAACAATATGATAGAAAGGCTAGTTATAACGAGTTCAAAAACACCTATTCTTTTCGTGAAGGATGGTAAGAAGATAGTTTTAGCATCCTTGCACTAAAAATAAGTGCAATAATGTTAGATTTTAATGTCATGATAAAAAACTATAGGCCAGAAAAGTATTAAGACTTAGGTTAGCTTAAAGCTCCAAAAGCTCTTAGTAAGCTTTAACAACAAATTAACCCAAAACAAAGTCCAACTCTTATTCATGAAAAAAAGAACTAAACCTTGATACGGTTGTTGTATCTGAACTCACCAAGGAAAGATGAGTGTCCCAGTGTCCACCAAAATCCAATACGCACATCCTAGGCATATCTTTTAAGGTCTGTATAGTCCTTTTGACTGATCATTAGTTTGAGGATGAAATGTTACACTAAAGTCAACTCTAGTCCTCATTGCAATATAAAGCAATATCCAAAACTTAAAGGTGAACTGAGGTCCTCGATTGAAAATAAGAACACCGTGCAAGCATACAATGTCTCAAATGTAAAGCCTTAGCAACTGACCATGTGAGTAGTTGGACATTGTTCGAAAGAAACAAGCGGTCTTTGTCAACCTATCAACAATGAACCAAATAGTGTTACAAGCTTCTTTATTCTTTAGCAACCCATTTACAAAATCCATCATAATGCTTTTCCATTTTCACTCTAAAAGTGGTAAGTCCTGCATTGGTTTTGGACAAGTGAGACATCTAGCTACAAACTCTAATACTTCCTTTTCATTCCACACCACCAATAGCTACTCTTTAGATCCTGATACATTTTTATGGCTCCAGGATGGACAATATATGTGACATATTTGCTTCTTGAATTATTTCTTCTCTTAGCTTGTGCACATTAGGCACACATATTTTGTGTCCATTTTTGAATACGCCATCTTCATCAATCTTAAAATCTCTGGATCCATTTGTAGTTACTTTTTATAGTCTTTTGCAATTGAGGGACCTTATTTTTGTGTTGCTTTGATTCTATTTAATAATATAAGTTTAATCCTAATTTGAGCCACTAAGATGCACGTATGAGACAACTCCAATCTAGGTCCTTTACTAAACAAGTTGTCTATTTATTACACTAATTATTTTTCATAAATGGCAATATGAGCTACACTTTCCATAAATTTGCGACTTGGTGCATTAGCTACTACATTGTTCCTTCCTTCATGGTACTTGACAGTGCAATCATAATCCTTTAGAAATTCCATCGATCATCTTTGTTTGTCTCAAGTTTTGATCTCTTTGATCAAAGATATACTTTAAGCTTTTGTGATCAATAAAGATCTCACATTTTATTCTATACAAATAGCATCTCCAAATTTTGAGTGCAAAAATAATAGCAACCATTTCTAGATCATGTGTGGGGTAATTCTGTTTATGCTTCTTTTATTGTCTAGAAGCATAAGCAATTACCCTCCTATAATGCATAAGAACACATCCCAAACCAATCCTTGAGGCATCACAAAACACATTATAATCATCAGTGCCTATCGGCAATAAAAACTCTTGGGTGGTAGTTAGGCACACCTTAAGGTTCTAGAAGCTAGCCTCACAAGCATCAGATCATTCAAGCTTTACATTTTTTTAGATTAGCTTAGTTAATGGAGTTGCTTTTTTAGAGAAATTCTTAACAAACCTCATATAATATCCAACTAATCCAAAAAAACTCCACACTTCTGTAATAGTGGTTGGCTTAGACCAATTTATACAACTTCAATCTTCTTTAGTTCCACCATAATTTCGTCCTTAGAAATAACATGACCTCGAAAGTTTACACTTTCTAACCAAACTTCACATTTCGAGAACTTCATATAAAGCTTATATTCTTTTAGAGTTTGTAGTACAACCATCAAATGTTGTATACAATCTTCCTCGTTTTGGGAATAAACCAATATATCATCTATAAACATTATCAGGAATTTATCCAAGTAAGGTTTGAATATTAATTCATTAGATCCATAAAAGCTTCTATTCTTTTAAGGTTTGCAATACTACCCTCAAATGTTGCATATGATCTTCCTCATTCGAAAATAAACCAATATATCATTTATGAACACTATTAGAAACTTATCCAAGTAAGGTATGAATATCAATTCATTAGATCCATAAAAGCTTATGGGGCATTTGTGAGTTCAAAGGACATTACTACTACTCATAGTGATTAGCGAAAGAAAGAGCAACTTATACTTGATTTGATATTGGAGAGTTGAGGAGAGACCGAGACGATCTAAAGTAATAATAGAGTTAGAGAAGGTTATTATCAAAATCTAAATCGTATTACTTAATTTAGAATTTATTATTTATCAAGCTATGGAAATTCTATTAGAAATTTGATAGTGTCCCCTAAAATTGGGACATAACTACCTATGAAGACATTATAAAAATCAACAATTAACTCATTTTTCCCATCCGTCGGACAATCTCACCAAAACATTCCCATCTACCACAATCATTACTCATTCATCTCAATGTTCACACAATTCATAATTAATACTTATTAACATTCAATTTTTAGTTCATCAAGAATATTATATAATCATATTACAAACAAAAACAAAAAATAAAATTCCTTCTTGTGGCATATTTGATATAACTTAACTAGTTAGCTTGCTACTAAGTTCATAATATACTTTTAAAATAACTAAATTAAAGGTTCTTCATTAATAGAACTAAACTTCTTCTAACCTTAAATTATACTAACAATCAACTTCGATGACTAATTACTTCATTATCTATCTAATCAGGCCTTCGAAAGATCATATAAGTCTCATTAAATCAAGTTTTTGTAACTTTTTAGCTTACACTAAATTGCATTCATTAATGATTTAATTAAGTATTAAACATAGTTGGATTATAATTCTAATTTCCTATTTGTAATCTACATGTCAAACTATATATTTTATGTATTTGGAGATTTTGCGGTCATCGAAAAAATAACCCTAACTACCATAGTTTTCGTTGCTTGGTGGCCAAGGTGGCAAATCCAAAACTTCACGAAATTTACATCTTAATATTATAATTTTCATATAGAACCCAATTCTAAAATCAGTTTCTCCATAGCAAATCAATAACTAATTAAACCCCAAATTTCATCTATTGAATCACTAAGTTTAACTCTTTTAAAATTTTGCAAATCCTTCAATTTATCATCTATCCATGCAAGGTAATCTGGGAAGAGGTATTAATGAAAGATGATCAGCCTAGCTTGTCAATGAAAGCCATTGAAATTGTTTAAGGTGGCTGAAAGGGAGCTAAGTTCGTACAACTTGCAATTCTTATTGCAAAAGGAGATTTGTAGGTTATTGAGCTTCAAGAATGTGAGTGAAAGAGAGAACACAGTCTGCCGAAAATAGGTAATGGACCTTCAATTTTCCATATTGTAGGGATTGAGATTATGGGTTGAAATGTTTGAACGAAAGAAAGAAAGAAACAGAAAGGAAGAATCGAGAAAGGAGAGAGAAAACGATCTTTGGAAGTGGCTTGGTTCATTTCCTTTAACCAAAGCTGACTTTTGATATGGTTTATAGAGGATTCTATTGTTATAGTTTGTTTGCTCCGATTTGGATTGATTTGTTGGGTTTTCTTTAGTTTTCTAGAGTTTTTATTTTTCAGATAGATAATTCCTAAATGTAATATTATTTAATAATTTGTAAATGAAAGTCTCGGTTTAATAAAATTGGTTTTGACATTTCAATATAGGCTTGGGTGATCTTTATTTATGCTAAAATATGGTCCAACCTTGATCATATCAGTTTAATAAAATTGGTTTTGACATTTTGATATGGGCTTGGGTGATCTTTATATGCTAAAATACTGTCCAACCTTGATCATCAATAATTAAGATTTTTGATTTAATAAATTCAAAAAATTTTGAAAATAAAATTATAGGGTGTTACAACATGATTTAGTGTGTTCATTAACCTTGGAAAGGAAACCATCTAGGCTTTTTTTTTTGTATTTTGGTTATGGCTAATCCCAATGTAAAGAAATTCTTGATCCATACCTACCCTAGAGTAATAATTATAATATAACCCTTACATTACACTTTTAATCCGATTATTTGGGATCAGTTCTAATAATAAATTCTCAAACTTGTTTTCTATAATCTACACTTCAGGAATCACACACACATTCCGTGAAACTTTAATTAATTATAATCACAGCAAAATGAGAAACACTGAAGTAAGAAGCAAATGAGACTGAGAAAAATAAGATGGAATCCTTGTACTCTACAATTGCCTTTTATGGCCTTAATGTAAGCTCTAATACCAACTTTGTCACGATCCAAAACAACGGATCAAATCAACTTTATGACAACAGTAAACTTTGGGCTCTGGACTCTCAAAGTCTATAGCAAGCTTGAACAATAAATTAACCTAAAACAAAACCCAACTCTTATTCATAAATAGTAAGTTCATATTACATGTAAGATTTTAATCAAGTTCATGACCAAGTTAATATATGATAGCCAAATATGGTTAATGGGCCTATAAACAAACAACTCTAATATGGATGGAGTAGTCCATAAATACTATAAAATAAGAGTTTAACAAAGTTTATATATGGAAAATTATACGTTCCATTATAATTTTGTAATGAATTTCTAAATTTCATCACACGACATAATCATATTAATTAAAATATAAAATATTTAAATGCATTAAAAATATGTGTTTTAATTACTATATAAGAGATTGGATCTTACACATACAAATTTGTCCCTAACAGTGTATGACACTAAGTCCTTTAACTATTTTCAGAAGACTTTGTGGAAAGAGCTTGGAACAAGGTTGCTCTTTAGTAAGCTTGTCATCCTCAAATTGATGGGCAAACAAAAATCGTAATCACTCCCTCTCTACCTTACTTAGAATTGTTGTAAAAAAAAAATAAGAATTAGAATGAATGCTTTGCATTTGTTGAGTTTGCTTACAATCATATTGTTCATAATACTACTTATCAATATGCTTTTCAATCTTATATAGATTCAACCTTACTACATCTTTTGATTTTGCTTTAATTCTAATTAATAAAATATTTTTTCAAGGATGGAAAAAAAATGACAGAATTGGTAAAAGCTATGCATGAAAGTGTGAGGAAGCAAATTGAGAAAAAAAAGTGTAACTTATAGCAAGCACAAAAGAAAGGGCATAAGATAGTAAATTTTGCACTTGGAGATCTAGTATGAATTATCTTAGAAAGAAAAAATTTTCACATTAAAGGAAGTCTAAATTGATGGCAAGCATTCAGGGACCATTTGAGTTATTGAAAAATTGAATGATAATGCCTACCAGATTAATCTACCTAGAGATTATAATATTTACCACATTCAATGTGAGGGATCTTTCTCCTTATTTGGATGATGATTTTAATACTGAAAAAGATGTGAATTTAAGGGGAAAATCCAATTCAACAAGAAGGAGACGATAAACATACTAGTGGACATATCAACTTGGACTTAAGGCAAGTGTATGTGGAATAATAATTAGAGCAAGAGGAAAGTTTATAGTCTTCTAAAATATGAGGAGAATTAATTATCAAAAATGCTACATATACATACAATCTGAAAGGGAGATAAATTTTACATGTATATGTGCCAATCATAACCTATCTATACTTTCATGCTAATGACACTCACTAATGATATAACAAGCCCCTTAGACGTGAAAAAAAACCCTAGTAATTTAAAAGCAATACCTAGTTATCAAATAAATATTGAACAAGTATAATTTATATGAGAAAAAAATTATAATCGTGCCCCTATAATTTGTAAAAAAAAAAACTACTTTCCCCTTGTATCTTTAAAAATAAACTACTATATTCTTGTATTTTCTATCTATTATACCATCTTCCTCTTTCGTCATTCTTTTTGTGATTTTAAAGCACAAGTCAAAGAAAACTTAATAGTCTAAAGAGAAAATTTTTTTTTTTTACCAAAATATTCTCCTCTTCTTCCTCTCTTTCCTTTTCAGCAAATAAGCTTGGAATTCATGACCCAACTTCTATTTGAAACTCAACAATAATACTTTGATTTACTTAAATAAGCTTGAAACCCAAATTTGGATCTTGGGTGTCCATACCATTATTTATTGTTCCATTAGCCAAAATAGAGTTTTTTTTTTGTTGTTTTAAAGATATTATAATAAAGCTTTGTGCAATAATTCTAGAAATGCTGATGTTTACTTTTCTAGTGATTCCATATATTAACAACCTAATAATAGGAAAATGTTTTGGGTTTTTATCATCTTGTTATGTTTCATTGTACATTTCATATTTGTGTATCAAAAAGGGGAGAAAAAAAACTACCATATCTCATGACCCAATTTCAAGGACCGGACCAACAATAGGGCAGCTCATCACAAATTTAATGATCATAGATATTTAATAATCACAAAAATCTGGACGATCAAAAGTTACCTTATCGGCGATGTGAGAGAGGAAATTCATTTAGCTTTTTATCTTCTAGTGGAGACGGTATCTATATATATTATTTTGAAATTTTTTTAAATTGATAATATTATTTAATTAATTATTAAAATACTAGTTTTTATAGATGCGTGTTGTACGTACAGTTGTATATAATCGTAATTTAAATTTTTTTTATACAAATATATTATAAAAATAGAAAAATTAATCAAATATAATTATAATCATAAATTATAATAATTAACACTTAGTGTAAAAAATTATAATAACTACTACTTTAAAAGATCAATAAAACATAAAGTTTATTAGAAAAAATAATTAAAAATCCATTAACCCCATAACAAATTGAATGAGAAGTAAGAGAAGTTTCATTTCAAGAACTATCAAACCCTCATCCTAATGTTGAGGGAAAATGTTTTTTTTTATGAAAATAATAAAAATCGATGAAACCATATGTACATTATAGAAGAAATCATCAAACTTTCAAGAACTTAAAATTTTTCAACTTCATAAAGAAAGCATTGCTTTCGAAACTCAACTAATAATTGGAAAAGAACAAACTAAAACTTTACCATCCATTTTATTCACTATGACGAGTTATAATTAGATTATTGAATTATATATTAATTACATTACTTTTCAACTTATACTTTCTCTATATTGAAATGCACTAATTTTGTAATTTTTTCTTTGCAATATCCAAGTTAACATGTTACGTACATGGAATTAGTTGCAAGTTTACTACTCCTTTTATGATGTGCATTGCACGTTGATTATATTTGTTATTTGTACTCGTTTAATTTTTTATGTCATTGCTTGCTTTTATTTGTTATTTATACTTGTTCTTATTTTTAAAATCAAAATTTATAAAATTTAGTAATTATTCCATATTTTCATATGAAATTCAAAATGAATTTTATGTTTCTTACTTCTCAATTTGGAAGAGAATTCATCTTTAAAAAATGTAGCTTACAAATCTAACAAATCATTATATGTTTGTTTACAGTATTATGTTTTGTGCTTTTATTCATTGTTTCTTTATTTTTTTTCCTCCCCATTATCTTACACATGTTAGTAATGAATAGTAGAAAAAGCTACTCTCCAAAAAAAAAAAAACTAAATTAAGTCATTTGTATTTAAAATGATAATCAATACATCTGCAGTAAATAACATCGTGCTGATATGTAAAGAAAAACTAAAATTACAATAAAAATGAAAAAAACTAAAATTATTGCAAAGACGGAAAAAATAAAATTAAAATAGAGATTAGAAAATAGAACTCAAGAAATTAAAGTGAAGAATAAAAACAATTATTATGAGCCTCCTCTTTCTCGCTTGTTTCTCCTATGCTATGTAGTTCTTTGGCTGCTTCTAATCTTTTAGCCACTACTACTTGGACTTTCGGTCAAATTCACAGCAAGATGTCCACTAGTTAGAGTTCTAGGAGTAGATGAAGCATTTGCATCTCTACCATCATCACGACCATCACTCCTATGTTGTCATCTATTATCATTTCCTCCAACACTTGGATGTTTATTTCTATATTCTACAAAAACATTTTAACCATAGAAGACTACCCAAAAAATATAAATAATGTTTTGAATTCATCTCGTTTGCCTATAGAAGCAAAACTTAAACAAAAGCAAAATTCATTAAAATATTAGTAGAGGCAAAATTAAGGTTTGGTACCATAATGTAAGAGAGAGAGAGAAAAAAATGAAGAAAGTATTTATTAAAATACTAGTTTTGATGGACGTGCATTGCATGTGTACTTGTTGAATATATTTATAATTTAAGTTTTTTATGTACAATACAATATAAATGTAGAAAGCATAAGTTACAATAATTAACACTTAATGTAAAATATTATAGTAATTAACTCTTTAAAAGATCAATAAAAGATAATTTATTAGAAAAAATAATTAAAAGTTCATTAACATCCATAACAAATTTAATAAGCAGAGAAGTTTCATTTCGAGAATTATCAAACCCTAATCCTAGAGTTGAGGAAAAATGTTTTCTGACAAAAACAATAACAATTGATGAGACCATATATATGTGTGTGTGTGTGTGTGTAAGAAAACATCAAACATTCACGAGCTTTCAATTTTTCAAGTTTATAAAGTTTATTCGTACTCATTTTATTTTTTTATGTAATTGCTCAGATTTACTTGTTAATTATACTCATTTTTATTTTTTGATATTAAAATTAATTATTCCATATTTTTGTATGAAATTCAAAATGAAATTTAAGTTTATTACTTCACAATTTAGAAGAGAATTCATCTTTTAAAAATTGTACTTTACAAATCTAACAAATTTTGTATATGGTTATTTATAGTAACATGTTTTGTGCTTGTACTTATTCTTTCTTTATATTTTTTCCTCCCTATTTTCTTAAAATATGGTAGTGATGAATGAAAAAAAATCTCCAAAAAGTATTAATACAAGTGTTTGTATTTTAAATAGTAGTCAATACATCTGACGGTAAACAAAACTGTGCTGATACCTAAAAGAAATCAAAATTACAATAAAAACAAAAAAAGTAAAAGTAAAATCAAGAAATACAAAAAATTAAAGTAAAGATTAAAAAATAATTATTATGAGTTCCTTTTCCTCACATGTTTCTCTTGTGTTGTGCACTTCCTTAGTTGCTCCCACCCTTTTATCCACAACTATTTAAACTTTCAGTCAAATTTATAGCAAGATGCTTGCTTGTTGGAGTTCTAAGAGTAGATGGACTATTCATATCTTTACCATCATCACCACTATCACCCCTATTTTGCCATCTATTTTCCACTCCTCCGACACTTTGATGTTTATCTTTATGTTTTATGAAAATTCTTAAACCATATATGACTACCCCCTAAGAGCACAAATAATTACTTGAATTCGTTTCGTTTGTATATAGAAACAAAGCTAAACAAAAGCAAAATTCGATGAAAATATTAGCAGAGGCAAAATTAAAGCATGGTGCCACTATTTTAGAGAGAGAGAGAGAACAAATGGAGAGAAGTTTTACATATTTATTAAAATGAATGTATTGCTGAGAGGGAGAAAATGATGAAAGTATTTATTAAAATATTATTTTTTAATGGACATGTGTTGAACGTGCACTCGTTATTCGTAATTTAAGATTTTTATGTACAATATATTATAAAAGTAGAGAAATTAATCAAATCAAATAAATTAAAATTATAAGCCAAAAGTTATAATAATTGAAACTTAATGTCAAAATTGTAACTAACACTTTGAAACGTTAATAAAAGCTAATGTTTACTGGAAAACATAATTAAAAGTCTGTTAACACCCATAACAAATTAAATGAAAACTAAGAGAAGTTTCATTTTGAAAACTATTAATCCCTGATCGTAGAGTTGAGGAAGAAGGTTTTCTGATGACAATAATAATAATCAATGAAACCACTTGTACATTATAAAAGAAATAATCAATGAAACCACCTGTACATTCAGGAGCTTAAAATTTTTCAAATGTACAAAGTAAGCACAAATTTTGAAACTCAACTAATAATTGGAGAAGAACGATTAAAACTTTACCATCCGTTTTATTCACTATGGTGAGTTAACTGGATTATTGGATAATACTCGTTATTCGTACTCATTCTATTTTTTATGTAATTGCTCATATTTACTTGTTAATTATACTCATTTTTATTTTTTAATATTAAAATTAATTATTCCATATTTTCATATGAAATTCAAAATGAAATTTAAGTTTATTACTTCACAATTTAAAAGAGAATTCATCTTTTAAAAATTGTACTTTACAAATCTAACAAATTCTGTATATGGTTATTTATAGTAACATGTCTTATGCTTGTACTTATTCTTTCTTTATATTTTTTTCCTCCCTATTTTCTTAAATATGGTAGTGATGAACGAAAAAAAAATCTCCAAAAAATACTAATACAAGTGTTTGTATTTTAAATGGTAATCAATACATCTGACAGTAAACAAAACCGTGCTGATACCTAAAAAAAACCAAAATTACAATAAAGACAAAAAAACTAAAAGTAAAATCAAGAAATACAAAAAATTAAAGTAAAGATTAAAAAACAATTATTATGAGTTCCTCTTTCTCACATGTTTCTCTTGCGTTGTGCACTTCCTTAGCTACTCCCACCCTTTTATCTACTACTATTTGAACTTTCAGTCAAATTTACAGCAAGATGCTCGCTAGTCAGAGTTCTAAGAGTAGATGGACTATTCATAAGTCTACCATCATCACTACTGTCACCCCTGTTTTGCCATCTATTTTCCTCTCCTCCCACACTTTGATGGACTATTCATAACTAACACTTCGAAACATTAATAAAAGATAAAGTTTACTAGAAAAAATAATTAAAAGTCTGTTAACACCCATAACAAATTGAATGAAAATTAAGAGAAGTTTCATTTTGAAAACTATTAATCCCTGATTGTAGAGTTAAGGAAGAAGGTTTTCTGACGACAATAATAAGAATCAATGAAACCACATGTACATTCAAGAGCTTAAAATTTTTCAAGTTTACAGAATAAGCACTAATTTTGAAACTCAACTAATAATTGGAGAAGAACGAACTAAAACTTTACTATCCGTTTTATTCACTATAGCAAGTTGATCGGATTATTGGATTATACTTGTTATTCGTACTCATTCTATTTTTTATATAATTGCTCAGATTTACTTGTTAATTATACTCATTTTTTTTTTCTAATATAGTGAGTTCCAACATAATCTTCATCGGGCAGTGCACTCAATCATCTTTTTCGAATACTTCTAATGCTTCTGGATCTTAATTCTCTTATCAATAGAATTGGGGTAATTTTAATAGAGGTAGACCACTAGGGATTGCTCAAACTACTCCTCAAGCTACTGGAACTCAGGCTCAAGTGTTTCATCTGACTTAGAGAGATGCTCAAGCTTTCAATGTTGTGACTCAAGCACGAGCTTTGATTGACCCGAGTGCTATGCATTCATTTATATCTCCTAATTTTGCTTTGAAGATTGATAGGATGTCAAAGAGGTTAGATGACCCACTTTCTATTATCACCCCATTAAGTAATTCGGTAATAGCAGATTACATTTATTTGGGTTGTCCAGTTAGGATAGAAGAATGAAAATTAGTTGTAGACTTAATTCTCTTAGATGTAATGGACTTTGATGTGATCTTAGGAATAAATTGGTTAGCGAGACATAATGCTAATGTGAAGTGTTTAAGTAAGGAAGTAGCTTTCAAATTGCTTGGTGATGTGAAGTTTACTCATAAAGTAGATAAGGAGACTACTTCTTATGGCCTGATCTCTACTATCAGTGATGGAAAAATGCTGAGAAAAGGCTGCAAAGGATATATAACATTAATAAAGGATACTAGTATAGGCATAACTAAACTAGAAGATGTACCTATTATGAACAAATTTTCAAATGTCTTTCTAGAAGAACTACAAGGATTGCCTCCTGATAAAGAAATCAAATTTTGTGTTGACATTGCTCCTAGAACAGAACCTATCTCCATGCCTCCTTATAGGATGGCACTTGCAAAATTAAAAGAACTTAAGACTCAATTGCGAGAATTGCTCAACAAAGGTTACATTAGGCCAAGTACATTACCTTGGGGGTGCTCCAGTTCTCTTTGTAAAGAAAAAGGACAAAACTCTATGTTTATGCATTGATTATAGACAACTCAACAAAGTGACTGTGAAGAATAAGTATCCACTCCCTAGAATTGACGATTTATTTGATCAACTTCAAGGAGCCACTTGATTTTTCAAGATTGATATGAGATCAGGCTATCATCAATTGAAGATTCATGCGCAGGATATTCCAAAGACAGCTTTTACAACCAGATACGAACATTATGAATTTTTGTTCATGTCCTCTAGACTTACCAATGCTCCTATAACTTTCATGGATTTAATGAATCGAGTATTCAAGCCATAGTTAGATTGCTTCATGATTGTCTATATCGACAACATACTAATTTATTCCAAGGATGAAGTAGAGCATTTTCAATATTTGAAAATGGTGTTGCAGACCTTGCGAGAACACAAGCTTTATGCAGAGCTCTCCAAGTATGAATTTCAATTAGAATGTGTGAACTTTTTGGGACATATAATTGTCAAAGATGGTCTGATGGTTGATCCCAAGAAGATCGAAGCGGGTACCAATTGGCATAGACCTACTATAAGTATAAACATATGTAGTTTTCTAAGTCGAGTAGAATATTATCGTCGATTTATGCAAAACTTCTCTAGAACCGCGGTTCCTTTGACCAAGTTGATGTAGAAAAATGAAAATTTCATTTCGACTGAAGCGTGTGAAGCAAGCTTTCAAAAGCTTAATGAATGCCTAACCACTGCTCCAGTATTAGTCTTACCATCAGGTTCAGAAGGTTATAATGTATTCTATGATGCCTAAAGAATAGGATTAGGTTGTGTATTGATGCAATATGGTAGAGTGATTGCCTATGTTTTGAGGCAATTGAAGAAACATGAACAAACTACCCTGCTCATGATTTGGAAATAGCAGCAATCATATTTGGTCTTAAGATATCTAGGCACTATTTATATGGTGTCATTTGTGAGATTTTCACAGATCATAAAAGCTTAAAGTGCATATTTGATCAATGGGACTTAAACTTGAAGCAACGACGATGGATGGAGTATCTTAAACATTATGATTGTAAGACTTAGTGTCATTCAGGGAAGGCTAATTTAGTAGGAGATGCTTTGAGTCAAAATTCTATGGGATGTTTGAATAGCATTGCTGTAGAAAGAAGGTCAATCTTGCATGAGCTAAATAAAATGTTTGATGAGGGCCTTAGATTAGAGGTTTTCCTTTTTAATAATACCTATCTAGCTCATTTTAGAGCTAGACCACTATTATTGATCAAGATTGCACAGCCACGTGATCCTCAATTGCAAAGAATTATGCAAGAAGCGGATACATGTAGATCTAGCGACTTCATGATTGATAGTAATGGAATTCTCAAAAAAGGGACTAGATTGTGTGTGCCAAATGTAGAAGTTTTTAGGAAGGATATTATGGATGAAGCTCATTACACTACTTACAATGTAAGTCCTGGAACCACCAAAATGTATCAAGGGTTGAAGAATAATTATTGGTGGCACAGAATGAAGAAGGATGTGATTAAGTTTGTATTTAGATGTCTTACTTGTCAATATGTAAAGGCCGAACATCAAAGACCCCTCGAACTAACTCAAGAATTGCCTTTGCCAGAGTGAAAATGGGAAAGGATCACTATGGACTTTGTTACAGGTTTTCCCAAAACCTTAAAAGCGTATGAGTCTATATGGGTTGTGGTAGATTGACTCACCGATCATTTCCTTCTAGTTAAGACTAAATACACGACTAATAAGTTAGCAGAGCTTTATGTTTTGGAGATTGTGAAATTACATGGAATTCTATCTCTATCATCTCTTATAGAGGGAGAATTCACCACTAATTTTTAAAAGGCAATACAAACAACTTTGGGTACCAAACTTGATTTCAGCATAACTTTTCATCCTCAAATAGATGGACAATCGAAATGAACTATACAGATCTTAGAAGACATGCTTAGAATGTTTGTTTTAGATTTTAAAGGAAAATAGGATTCACATTTTCCATTAATTGAATTCGCTTACAACAACAGTTATCAAGCCAATAAAAGGATGTCAACTTACAAAGCGTTGTATGGCAGGAGATATTGATCTCCTATACGTTGGGTAGAAGTCAAAGACAAACAACTAGCAGGACCTGATTTAATTCGAATTACTTCAGAAAGAGTACTAGTCATTAGGGCAAGAATTAAAGCTGCTTTCAATAGAAACAAAAGCTACATAGATCCTAAGCGTAAAGATGTGATTTTCCAAGCAGGCAATCAGGTCTTTTTAAAAGTGTCTCCTATGAAGGGCATTTTGCAATTTGGCAAAAAGGGAAAGCTAGTCCCACGCTACATCGGTCCTTTTACTATTGTCAAATAAATTGGAAAAGTAGCATATCAATTGGATCTACCAAATGAATTCTCACACGTACATCCAGTTTTCCATGTCTCTATGCTGAAGAGATACATTTTTTACCCTTCTCATGTGATAGAGCCATAAGAGATCAAAGTTTGTGAGGATCTGACTTATGAAGAGATACCAGTTCAAATTTAAGATTTTCAGATGCACAAACTACGATCTAAGGAGATCCCCATGGTTAAAGTTTTTTAGAGAAATCATTCGATTGAGGAATGTACTTGGGAGGCAGAGGCAGAGATGAGAGAGAAATATCCATATCTCTTTTCTACATTTGAACCCTAATCATGCTTTCATTATTGAGGTTATCAATTCTGTACTTGTTTTCTTTATATGGATATGTTCTTTGACTTAACATTGCTTTTAAGAGTATTATGAGTCATCTATATTCCTTAATTGAATCAAAATTCAGGGATGAATTTTTTTAAGGGGGAAGATTAAAATGACCCAGAATTTTATTTCAAAACAAATCCAATTTAATTTAATTTTAAAAGCCACCTAAATATTTTTCCTCAAATCAAACCATTCAAACTAGATCGATTTGCATAAATCAAATGGGAAATTAAGTAAATCAAACCAACTCTTAAATGGATCTTAATCAATTTCATGATGAAGTTGTTGACTAATAAAAGTAATAATATTAATAATATAAAAAAAGAAAAGAAAGTCCTAGACTACCCAAGACCCACGTGACCCTTTTCCCTCCCCTTTTTCATTATTATTCTCTTTCTTTATTTTCCTTTTTCTTCTTTCTTTCTATTTTCTTTCTCTTCCACGATATTCTCTCCCTCTCTCTTTTCATTTCATCAACAATTCCACTGCCTCTTGATTTTTGGGCAACCACGAGCTACTCCAGTGACTTCCTTCGCTCAGGTTAGTCGAAAACTAACCTTTAACCCTCTTAGTTAGTTGATCTTTAATTAATTTGATCCTTGAATGAAGTTTTAAAGGGTTTAGATTAAATTGATTTAATTACTAGAAATTGACCTCAAATTGAGACTCTACATTAAATTTGGAGCAAAGAGGTCGTGAGATCACTTAATTTTGGACCTGCCACCACTTTAGCCACCATGTACAGTAGCAGTGTCGATGGCCGACAGTAGTTCCGATGACTGGAGTTTTAGAGAGGCAAAATGTTGCCCTTTTATGTAAATTATAGAAATGTAATTAGTTTTGCAATCTGAGTTTGTTTAACCTTCGAACAATTATTCGACATAAATTTAGAAATTCAGCTTTTAAGCTAAAAATCAAAGAAATGTGACATGTAGGTAGATTTTATGATCTTAGCAAACTTATATGGATTAATTATCAAAGTACATATAATGAAATAATAAAAATTAAATATTTTAGATAGCCTTGTACATAAATAAAATATTTTTGTATTTTATGAATAAAATTAAGCTTTATAGTATATAATATTTATATTAATGAGTTGAGTTGTACTTGGTTATTAATTTTAGAGTCCACTTGATATATATGTGTGTGGGTATTAGAAGATTGAAAATTATTGATATTAATGTTGTTTAAATCAAATTATATAGTTGGATATTATGGGTGAGACACTAGTGAACACTGTTAACAGCAGACGGATTTTATTTATCTGAATGTTGCCTGATGGATGGCTTTATATATTAGTATGAATTGTGGATATTTTATCAGGAGAAAAGTGGAGCTTTTAGGGGAAACTCCATCGAATTTTTTCGTAGAATTTTTAGAATATTATTCTAAGTATAGGAATCCAAATTCTATGAATAAGTAGAAACAATTATTTATTTAAGCTTGTTCTTCTTCCTCCTCTGCTCCTGGTGCTCAACAAGGCTAAGATTTTCGAATCCCTTTGTGAGTAATAATATATAATACTTTACCAAATGCATAGATGCATAATTATTTTTAAATCTTGCATTTATTTATTTTTGAGTATTTAAATAAATATACCTTATATATCTGGATGTGCATTAACAAATTTAGTGATTGGATGCTTTGTATTTAATGTAATGTGATTATTGTGTAGGAGTTGGGATGATGTGGATTACCAGAAAATTAAGAGCACAAGCATAGCGAGAATGCCAAAAATGGGCCATAAGGGGTGGGTGTAGCGCCCACCTTGTATACCTCGGATTATAATATTTATCATGGAAAAATATTTTATGAAAAATATATATATCTGACTCTATTTTTGCTTGAATGAGTATGGGCTCCTTGGGTACATAAATCACAGGACCATGAGATTATATCATTAATATTAAAGCATGCTTGAAGGTGAGCATGATCCTATTAAGTTGATTCCACTGACTAGCGACCACTTGGTATGCATTATGGTTGCTATTATTTGTGGATGGTATGATTGACATTGAATAACTGATGAATGCTCAATTAGAAGAGTCTAAGGACATATCACTTGATTGTTTGAGTTTAATATTATATATTATTATTCATTGTGTTTTATACTCATTTCCGTTGTATTTAAATTTTTCAGGAAGAAACTCTTTTTCTCATTTGACGAATAGCTCTGTTCACCTTCCTCAGCAGAGCCTTAATGTAGATTTAACTGTTTTTGAAATTCCTTTTGTATTAAAAATCTGTTTATAAATTATGTAAAAGTAATCCAACCCATGTAATTAGTTTAAGATTAGTTAGGTGTGGATGGGAGAGTTGTCTACTCAAATACTCTTGTATAAATTTAAGATCTATGTTGGTTCTTGTGAAGGAACAAGTTCATATTTTATGACGATGTGGTTTGATAGTGTCATGGATCGACTCGATTATGATTATTGATTATATTTACATACTATGGGCCAAATATATTATTCATATTTATTTTACTATTATCCCTGTAAATTGTGCAGATCATGACAATTGTACATTTTATTATGAAATGTGGACTTGGGCTTCATATGATGCATGATTATAAACTATATGGGCCTTTAAAATGGTATTGATATGTGAATAGGTGAATTCTTAATTGGGTTTGGTATCTGGGCTTAGTAGTTCTTATGCATCCTACGGGTTTTGGTAGCCTTATGTTTATTTGGATTCTAGAGTCAGTTTAGCCCATGAAAACGGGCCGTGATAATATATCTATACCTATCTGTATGTACTTCAATTCTAATGATGTTCCTTCAGAGTGGTGTATTCTTTTTTTCTCTTTTGCTGCTTTTTAATTCTTTGAGTTTTGATTATTGCTTTCTTTCTTTATTTTATTATATATATTTATGTCAAATTCAGATATACCACTGCCTTTTTCTTCGATTAAGGTAATGTTAACTCTTTGATATTTTTTTTTTCTTTTTCAGATTTTTTAACTTTTTTGTGTAATTTTTTATGGTCTTTTTTTTTTTTGTGCATTCCGTGACTTTTCTCCTCTTTAATAATATTTCCTTTATTATGTTACCAATACATGTCGTATGTGTGTAAGTGCATATATGAGGAATATAATGTTGATCGAGATAAAGATGAAAGAGAAACTAACTAAAAATCTATTTGGAATTTTTTTAAAAATTTTATATCTTTCAAATTTATAATTTTGCAAAAAAAGTTTAACTAATACTTATTGTCTAGGACTTTTGTATTGTATGCATTTACTTTTTTTTTATTTGCTTTTTTCGTTTCTATGAATTTGTAGGATTTTTTTTATAAATATTTATTTTTATATAAACAATAAAAAATAACCTCTAATGTAATACATAATAATAAAGTAATAAGACAACTCGCGCAGTACGCTGAATTCCTCCTAATTATAAATATATATTACTTAAAATTCTGTAATTTCCTTATCTTCTTTTTTCTTTCATGTTATGATTGTTTCTCACAAATCAAACATTATCCACTATCATTCAATGTAACATTAAAATTAAAAATACAATAAAATGCCAAGCTTTGTCATTGGATTAATAAAAAATTACTTATTCATGTAAATGCATAAGATCAACTAAATAGAATTTGCAAATTGTTAGGACCCATTTTGTAAATAGGAGCCATGTCGTTACTGAAGCCCAAAAATAAGAGGTGGAAAATTTTATTTTTGATGATACAAAGCTAATGGCGGCACCATCGGCCAAAACCATGAAAATTAGGGTTTTAAGAAATTGGTCTATTGAAAAGAAAGTACAATGCCTGTTTTCTCCATTTCTTAGTTTTTTTCTTAATTTATTGTTATTACTTAGAGGAATTTTATATCAATTTTCAATGGATAATTAAAGATATGGTTGTAATTTATTTAAATAATTACACTAATATTCCATGCTAATTAATTAATTATATAAGCAGTAACATTCATCATAATAATTATTTTTAATTTATGTAAAAATTTTTATTGATTTAAGTAATTAATTTGGAAGATAAAAAATATTAAGAATGTTACTATTGCTTTTAATTGCATTTGAAAATAATTATTGATACTCAATTGTTATAATTTTATAATAACAATAACTAATGTTATTACTAGACTTAAAAAAAACGTCATTACTGATTTGAAATTTTCTAAAAGAAAGTAAAAAATAAAAATTTAAAAATATAAACTAACATTATTGTTGGATTAAAAAAAATAATGTTATTGTTATAGTTTGAAATTTTCTAAAGAAAATAAATAAAAGAGAAAAAAAAGTAAAAATAGTTGAGTTTATAATGAAGGATAATCTGTCAGTAAATATTTCAATGATCAATTTTGTGCAATTCATTTATAAATTCTATCAATTTTAATAAAATTTGAGTTAGATATACCCAGTTTCATAGAATTCAATTTGTAGAATTCAAATTTATAATTTTTTCATTCTAAACACCATATTTTAAATTTTCAAATAAATTGCATAAAATTTTATGGAATTCCAAATCACATCTCAAACTTATACATTTTGATAGTATTTCATATATCTCTATACTAGCAAACAAGTGCGGTTAATATAACTTTTACTGTTGATGTGTGGCTAGTTTTGTTGACTTTTGCTCCCTTTTCTTATTCCTTGCACTTTTAAAACAATATTTCACATTTTCAATTATAAAATAAGTGTTTAATTAATATGATTTCATGAAGTGTCTAATGAATTAAAATAAAAATTATTACAAAACTTTTTTCGACTGGTATGAGGTGAATTTTTATATTTAGTTATTAATAAATATAATTTAGTTCTCTCCGTTTTTAAACATTTATTATATTTGAGTATTTTACGTCTATTAAAAAAATCATTCAATTTGTTTAAATTATTAGTGCATTAACTATACTACTTTTAATTTACAATATCCAAACAGACTTTAATTTTTTTGTTAATTACTTTTGATCATATAAAGGGTAAAAATGAAAACAATAATTTATTTTTGATTAAATCCACAGATGTAACAAATATATAGAAGCATACTAACTATTTGGAAATAGAGGGAGTATATAATAACTTTGGATAAAAGAGACTTTAAGAAAAACAGAAATTTTAAACAGAAGTTTCACCCAAGCGTTTTGGTATTTGAAGAGGAGAAATGCTAAGCTACGAGCCGTTAACTTCAAATTCGACAATTGAAACCATCGGTTGAGAATTAAGAATTAACAACCCTATCACTTTTGAGTACTAACCTAAAGAAGTGAGGAAGAAAACGAAGTGTGATACAGAAATATGCCGACCTTGAATCTCTACACCAACATACCCGTGGATGCAGTGACAACGTCTGATATTCTCAAAGATGCCACCAAAGCTGTTGCTAAAATCATTGGCAAGCCTGAATCCGTTGAGTCCTCATTCTTCCTTTTTCGTGTTTCTTTGCTTCTACGCTTTTTTGTTGGAATTCTTATATATGACTATTTAGTGTTCGATGAAATTTCTCTGTCAACCATTGTTATTTAGTGTTCGATGATACCATATATATGGTATCATCTGATAAGCATATAGCAAATAACTATCATAAATATGGTCATATTGTTACCAAATTGTTGTTGTCGAGGTATTTTTTTATCTTTTATTTTTTCTTTTTTGGAATTTCGTCTGGATGGAATATTCAATTATTTTGTATTTTCATAAATAATGGATTTGAATAGTACTATTCAAATGTACAGTAAAAAATCATTGGAATACAATATAAGTGCATTAAAAAACAACAATCCAGTGTTTCAATATATATATATATATATATTTCAAAGTTCCAGTTTCCCGTCTAAATCATTTTTCTCTTTTCAATATGCTTTCTTCCCCCTATTTTTACACTTTCTCTTCCTGTTTATACCACTGCTAGAATTTTGATACATATATCTACAGTTGTATATTGATATATTTTTCCTCTCTTGTTCAGTATGTGATGATTTTACTGAATGGAGGTGTTCCCATTGCATTTGCTGGGACTGAAGAACCAGCTGCATATGGAGAATTAATCTCCATTGGAGGCCTCGGGCAAAGTGTTAATGGAAAACTGAGTTCAACTATTGCAGATATACTCCAGACAAAGCTCTCCATAGATAGCTCTCGCTTTTACATTAAATTTTATGATGTTGAGGTAAATTAATGACCTTTCTGTTATGACTGGTTTGGTTTTATCATGTTCTTTATTTTCTTACAGAAGTAAATACGTTGAATATGAAAGTCATAATGTGGGTTGGCAATGTGGAGTTATGTGGCATTGACAATAATTGCTACGATGATGTGGTAAAGCATTTTGCTGAGTAAAATTAGATGGAAAAGACATTTTGATATGTAGGTGAACTGTTTAGCTTTTATGTAGTGCAAATACGTGAAGCTGGACATGTACTCAACATGAACAAAAATCTAGGATAAGGATTCGCTGGATGAATAGGACCCTCTTGTTTTTGATGAATCTTCTCTGTTACAAATCTTGCAATTTGTTGCAGAACTTTCAGAAGAGAAGTTAACCTTTGAATGCTGGTTTATTTTATAATATTTTGTAACATAGCAGTGGATATTTTGTCTAAATCATTTTCCCATAAGGAAATTACTCCGACAAGGATTTGCCAAAACAACTATAGCAGCTTGCAGCAATTTCAGAATTCACGGTCAATTGTCATGAATTAGCTTGTATGATCTGTAAAATGTGTTGGTACATTTGGCTATGAGCACCTTAAATTTTATAATATCTTGCTATTTACCTTTTAGGATAGTATGAGGTTTGTTGATTTATTGTCCACACGTGTACACATCTATAAGATGAATGGTATTCAACCAGATTTTGCATTTACGATACAGAGTCTATGATTATCTTCTGCTACATCACAGAGCAACATTTGGTTACTTTTTCTTTTACCTTCCATAGAGCAACTGATGGTTGCAACTTACATTACTAACAGTGAATTATAGCTGAGTCAGTAAGATGCAATTTGGAGTATTGATAAAATCCCAATATTGACTCTGATCTTGATTTTCTAAGGTCATCATTGTCAAACTTTGGCGAGCTTTTTATGTGCCAAATAAGAATACAGTACAGTGTGACTTACTGACTTTAGCTGTGGAATAGAACTTGATAATTTAACTTTATATCATGTCAAAAATACATCCGAATGCTATCAAAATCTAGCAGTACTGACTTTTTCAAACGAAATCAAGGTTAGGTAACTTTGTTGATGCATAATGAAGTTTAGTGAGTACAATGAATTTGAGAATAAGTTGTGAGCCAACTTTTATTTACTTCTTGTTTTCAGGTTGGTATTTCACTATAAGCATTATGAAACCTTCTTCCTATGTTTTTTCTTTTTCTTTTTTTCCAATTTACCCATGAAAATTGAATTATCCTGGTGAAGAAAGAGCATAAGTTTATCAGCATATAAGTTTTTCCGATGCTGATGATATAAAATTTTGTTCCACTTATCTTGACCTTTTTATTTTGTGCAGCGATCATTCTTTGGCTTTAATGGCTCAACTTTCTGACCAGCTTCGGTTCCGAGGTAATGAAATATGGTTGTGGAAAATGTTGCAGATTGAGCCATGTTCCATCTTGCGCCAGTTTTTCCCTATATTTCGGAGTTTTACTTGAACTCATTGTTCCATAAATTTTATGTTTCTTCGAATTATTGTGATGGTATTATTATTCATGTATGATTATTAGAGCATTTCTTATCAATCCGAATCATGGTGGAAGTAAGTTGAGCATTCGGACAATTTGATTCAAACTACTGAACCAAACTAGTATGAACTGAAATTTTTTAGAGGTAAAACCAAACCAACCAATTAGTGTATAAAACCGAATAGAACTGATTTGGTTAGGTCAGTTTGATTTGATTTTCTATTTTGAGCAGATTTAGGCTTATTTTATGGACTTAATGAAAATTGAACCAAATCAAAGTACCAAATCGGCTTTGGTAAAGGCGAATTTTATTAATTGGTTTAACCATGACATTTTGAATTATACATAAAATTTCTTCAATCTATCCAAGTTGATCGGCTCAGTGAATTTATTGCGTTCCATGTTTGATAGTTTCACGGCACCCTTTGAAAACATATTCTTGATCAGGAATGGACCTTCCCAGTTAGGTCTGAACTTCCCTCTCGAATCTTGGATATTCGGTCTCATCTGTTTCAAAACCAAATCTCCTACTTTCAATGGTTGGGGCCTGACTGTCTTATTGAAATGCCTCGCGATTCTTCTTTTGTAAAGTTGGTCCATAAATCGGGCTTCAAGCCTTTTGCCATCCAATAAAGCTAGCTCTTGAAAATGATCCTCAACCCATTATCATTCTGGAACCTTGGATTCCAATACTATCCACAAGGATTTTACTTCAACTTCAATCGGCAACACAACTTCCATTTCATACACTAGTGAATACAAGGTTACCCCATTTGCAGACTTAGTCGTAGTTCGATACCCCCATAAAGCATATGGCAATTTATTGGCCCAGTCGTGATGCATCTCTATCACCTTCCTTAATATCTTTTTAATACTCCTATTTGTAGCTTCTACTGCCCCATTAGCTTGCGGTCTGGAAGGAGATGACTTATGATGCTCAATCCTATATTCCTTTAATAGAGTCTTCACTTCGGCTTGAAACTGAACCCTAGTATCTGTCACCACATGATGAGGAACACCATATCTACATATTAAATTCTTCTTAATGAACTTGGCCATCTGTTTTGCCCCAATATGTTTGAATGACTCTGCTTCGACCCATCTTGACAGATAATCCACTGCCACGACTATGAACTCATGTCCATTATAAGCGGGTGGTGAAATTTTCCTAATGAGGTATACTCCCCATGTTGCGAATGGCCATGGAGAAATAGAAGGATACAATTTTGAGGGAGGAATATGACTAAGGTCTTCATGAATCTAACATTCAAAGCACCTTTTAACGAAAGAGACACAATCTTTCTCCATCGTGGTCCAGTAAAATCCTTATGTGAGAATTTTCTTGGCAAGTGCTCTTCTGTTCATGTGAGTACCACAAATGTCGGCGTAGATCTGCTCGATGATTCCTTTAGCCTCTTTCTCCGATACACATCTCAATAGGACCCCATCTGACATCCTTTTGTACAGTTGACCATCCAATACTGCGAATTGCAGCGCCAACTGTTGAATGGCTTTCCTGTCATCTCGAGAAATTGAATCTGGATAACTCCTTTTCATCATCCATTGTAAGACATCATGGAACCAAGGTTGCTCATCTGACTCAATCTCCATGATCTTTTCGCCTTTATAACAGGGAATATTACCGGATGACATCATGAATGGCCTTTTGGGCATCACTAAGACTTGCTTCCAAGCTGAAGCTAGATTGGCTAGTGCGTCTGGCACTCGATTATTTGCTCTATTCGTGTGAGTGAAATTCACCCTCTCAAAGTTCTGAATGATAAGATGTAAATAATCGATATACGGTTTCAGCCTACTCTCCTTAACTTCCCAGTTGCCACTAGCATGTTGGATGACTAGTTTTGAATCGCCGATAACTTCCACTTCTTTGGCCTGGACCGCGATTAATGCTTCCAACCCAAACAAGCAAGCTTCATATTCCGCCATGTTATTTGTGACTGCGAAGTGTATCCTCTTCATCATAGGAATTACTTCCCCTTGCGGGGATTTTAGAAGAACACCGACTCCGGCTCCCTTACTGTTAGCTAAGCCATCAAAGTAAAGTTTCCAGCCATTCTTTTCTATTACATTAAGGTGCTCATCGGGAAAATCAATCTCCCACTCTTCATTGTCTTCTGTCGAATGTGCTACTAAGAAATCTGCAATTGCACTTCCTTTGACAGTTTTCTTAGTAGCATATTCGATGTCAAATTCTGAAAGTAAGATCAACCACCTGGCAAGCTTTCCCACTAAAGCTGGAGTTCCATAGAGGTACTTGGCCAGATCCATTCTTGATACCGCTATCACTTTGTAAGACTGAAAATAATGTCGAAGTTTCCTAGTGGCCCATACCATTGCCAAGCAGGTTCTTTCTATCAAATTGTAATTTTGTTCATTTGGAAGAAGCTTCTTACTCAAGTAGTACACTGCCTTCTCAACGCCGGCCTCATCAGCTTGCGCCAACATGGCTCCCATCCCAGCATCTTCCACTGTCAAGTACAAAATCAGAGGTTGCCCTGGCTTAGGTGGGCATAAGACAGGAGGATTTGACAGATATTCCTTAATCTTGTCGAAAGCTATTTGGCACCGATCATTCCACTTGACCGGTTGATCCTTTCTTAGAAGCTTGAAGATTGGATCACAAACAATAGACAGTTTCGATATGAACCTACTGATGTACTTTATTTTTCCTAGAAAACTTCTTACTTGCTTTTCTGTCTTTGGCGGTTCCATTCCTTGAATAGCTTTGATCTTGCCTGGATCGATTTCAATTCCATTGGGACCCATAATAAATCCCAAAACTTTTCCCGAAGTCATACCGAACTCGCATTTCTTCGAATTCAGCCATAATTTATACTCGATGACTCTGTCCAGAAACTTATTGAGAGCCTCTGGGTGCTCTTCCAATGTCTTTATCATGACGATCATGTCATCGATGTATACTTCCAACTCTTATGGATCATGTCATGAAACAAAGTAGTTGCCATTCTCTGGTATGTTGCCCCGACATTCTTCAGACCAAAAGGCATTACCCAGTAGCAGAACATGCTGAATTCAGTAATGAAGGCTGTCTTGGCTTTGTCCTGTAACGCCATGAGAATCTGGTTGTACCCTAAAAAACCATTCATAATTGAGTAACATCCCATCATTGTCGCACTATCGATCAAAACATCAATGTGTGGGAGAGGGAAGTCATCTTTTGGCAATGCTTTATTCAGATCCCGGTAGTCAACACACATTCTGACTCGTCTGTCCTTCTTTAGAATCGGGACTATGTTGGCTAACCAATCGGGGTAATGAACTACCTCAAGAAACCCTGCATCAATTTGCTTGGTTACTTCTTCTTTGATCTTTTCAGCCCATTCTTGCTGCAGTCTTCTTCTCTTTTGCTTTACTAGCTGAGAATCAGGTTTCACAGGAATTGTGTGTTCTGCTATCGACCTGTCAATTCCAGGCATGTCTTTGTATCTCCATGCAAAAGCCTCCGCCTTATCCTTGAGTAAATTTTGAAATTCTATGATTAATTCTTATGTCAGGTCTGGATCAATCAATAAATTTCCAGGATTTTCTTTTGTGTTTATATTAAATTTGAGCATGCATGAGAAATTGATGTCAAATATGCGCATATGCTTATCTACTTGATGAATGGAATCGTTAGGAAAGACATCAAACAAGTAAGCAAAATTGAAATTCATTTCATTGAAAAACATTGACAGTTCATCACAATCAAAGTCATCATCAACAGGAGTGACAACATCAGCAGGAGTTTCAATCTCCTCGAAGCTCTCTTCAATACATGCCCTGATTGCTTTGAGGACTTGATCAGTGTAGTCTTCTTCATCCTCTCCGGCTGTATCTCCCTTCTCGACAGTTGCTTCTTCTTCCATCTTCTCCTTGGTTGCCTCTCCCTCTTCCCCTTGTTCTTCCTCCCTCTTCTCCGCAGTCTTCTGAGCCTTTGACCCTTCAACCCCCTTGTGCTTAGTCACCTTGAAGCATTCTTCAATCTTCGGCTCTTAACGAATCGTTGTCAGAATTTCAATTACATCAGCAACGATCTCTAGCCTCAGATACCTTTTCCCCTTATACTCGAACGGCTCTATTGGCAGACATGGAGAGGAATGCTCACTCAAACGGACAAAACGTCCATTCATGTCTAGCCAGCCAAGTTTCTTCGATGGTTGGCTCCCAACTTTGTATCCAAGACCCACGCGGTTTCGTTGAGTATGGATCTTAGGCAGTCCAGTAATTCCCTATTAATGTTTCCCGAGCCCTTTTCCTTCCTTGAAATTCATCCTCTTCATAATATTGCATATAGTGCCCCCCATATCAGAACTCAGGATGACAATCTGGAAACTATTCCATGGTAACAGAACCTACTTGTCCACATTCAACATGGCTACACTTCTTTCACTGGCAGTAGGTATGGTGATAATTTTCCCGTCGAATGGGAACTTTATCTTTTGGTGCAATGTGGATGGCACACCTCCCAGTGAATGATACCACAGACACCCAAGAAACAGAGCAAATGTTGGTGGAATATCAATCACTATGAACTCAGTTTCCTTTTCAATTAGCCCCACCTTCACCACTGTCTTGAAGATTCCCTCTACCTGCCTTTTACAGTCGTCATAGGCTCTAATGACAACATCGAAAGTTTCCAAATCACATACCTGCAGCTTGAACTTAGATAGGAGCTTTAACGGGCAAACATTTAAGGCTGACCTATCATCGATCATCACATTCCCAGTGACCCTCCATCTTACTTCGGCTTTAATAAACAAAGCCTTAGTATGATTTCTCCCTTCAGGGGGAAGATCATCATTAGAGAAGGTTATTAACAAGGGATCATATTGGACCAATCCCACGAACTCAGTAGTTGATATGGAAGGCACAATATTAACTTCAACCATTGCCCTCAGTAGGGCCTCTCTATGTGTTTTTAAAGAAATCAGCAAGTCCCACATACTTACACTAGCCTATGTCCTCTTCATTTGTTTGACCAATGTATTGTTCTCAGATTCTCCCATTAATGAGCTTAAGGAATTTGCTTTTTCTTTTCCCTTTTCTTCGTTAGTCTTCATTGGATCAGGTCGATAGATTCGACCACTCCGGGTCACTTGGCTTACAACCTCAGCTTCCCCTTTATCCTCGCTACTCCATACATTTAGAGCAACGGATTCAGCCACTACTTGCTCTTCGCTATCCGACTAAGTGGGCATATTTCTCAATGTCGATTCATCGTCACTGTCCCAAACATTCAGCGCCATAACCTAAATTTGCTCCAGAATCCCTTTCTCTTCGATTTCCTCTTCCTCTTCTTCTAATTCGGACAATACCTGTTCTGGAGTCTTCCCCAATTCGATCATGTACAGATTTTTCAGGGGCATCACATTCTTAAAATTTGGAAGTGAATTAGTTCGGGTGCTAAGCCTCGATTTTTCTGGGTCGAATATTTTGCCGCTATCAATCATGTCTTGAATCTCGTGCTTCAGTCGGTAGCAGTCGTCAGTATTGTGCCCCTTGGTCTGGTGAAAATGACAAAAGGCATTATGATTGAAACCCCTCGGCAAAGGATTAGGAAGAGGCTTCTGTGCAACCGATTTTAGAAGACCCGCTGCTTTCACCTTTTCGAATACCCTAGACAAAGGAATACCGAAATTGGAAAATCGCCTTCTAGGCACATTAGCGGCCCTCAAATCCAAAATGGCTGTAGTTGTGCTCTTGCCAGTGTTGGCAGCATTCCTGGTCTGAGCTGATCCTTGAAACCCGGATCTGGTAAAATTCCTAGGATGATTCCTATATTTCTTGTCTTCCCTAATCTTATCTTCTATTGCCATTCCCACTTCATACACTTGGGAAAACTCTATCAGTGGCATGTAATACAAATTTTCACAGAACACTAGCAAAGTTCCTTTGATGAAAATCTTGATTTGCTCTTTAGTATCGGTCCGGCTTTTCATCTGTGTAACCTTGGCCCTCCATCTGGACATGTGATCGGTGAAGGACTCATCCTACTTCTGCATCGTAGCTTCCAACTCCCTTAAGTTGACGCCCATCTGCAGATTATAGGCGTACTCTTTGATGAAAATACCGATCAATTCTCCCCAATCTCTCCTAAATCTCTTGTCCAGGTTGTAGTACCAGGTTTGTACAGACCCAGTAAGTGATAGTGGGAACATCTTCAGAATTTCTCTTGACGGCATTCCAGCCAATTCCATGATCGATTTGTATTGCATTAGGTGCACCTTTGGATCACCGCTTCTATCATATTTTGCCACTTTTGGCATCTTATATGTGACTGGGACCTCCTGTCGTAACCCCAGCTCCTCATCATCCTCTTCGTCCATATCCAAGTACTGATCCATCCCTTTGGATTTCATAAGTAACTACTGCTTTTCTAGCTTTTTGTCTAGTTTCTCCATTTTTTTGGAAACTATCGACTCGACGTCAACCTTCTTTTCTGATATCCTCTTGAAGAATTCTTCATCTTGCCATGTGTCATCGGCCGCTTCTTTCTTGGCCGATTCTTCCACAATTCCTTTTCCTTCTTCAATCTGGGCATTTTCTTTCCCTTTGTCAGCCTTGAGGATTTTCTCTAGGCTGGCCGCCATCATTTTCCCAAATAACTTTTCAATGTAAGCCAAAGAGAAGCTCTCTGCCATTTTCTCCGTGATGATGCTCTATGAATCTGCTTGTACTGATGAAGATTCAACTTAAGGAATAGGACTCGCGGACTTCACAGGTACTGATTCCGATACACTAAGAGGGGTTAAAGGTTCTTCAACTCTGAATAGTCGATCTTCTGCCCTTGACCAACTGACCACTTTCCCCGGCTTCTTATTCTTGGGCGCTATTTTGACTGCAAAAAACTGAAGTTAGACATGATGAATGTATGGATGTATGTGAATGGAATGTCACATGAAAACTTCATGCAATCGAAACATCGTGAAATGCAGCTAATGTTTTAGTTTCCTAAGGCTCGAATTGAATTAATCGAATCTTCGATTGGCAAATATCCTTTGAAAAATCGTTAAAGAATAGGATAAGTCTTTATTTTCTTTTCTTCTTTTCGTTTCTTTTTATTTCGTTTCTTTTTTTTTTTTTTTTTGTATGCATATATTCGGCATTTAAAACTAGCAAATAATTAAACCCCAATAATTAAAATCTAGAAATAAATACATAGACTAAAAATTCTAATACATTCTTGCTTCCTCTAAAGAAAAATATCCAATCTCTACAAGACGATTGCTAAATTCTCATATCCGAGTGAAGCGCTTCTTGATGCTATGGAAGAGAGTCAATGCTTCTATGTGAGCATTTCGGATCTCTTGTAGAAGCCAATGGATCTCCAACATCTAGTCTTGCTGCATTAAGGTTGGACCCGAGGGGTTTGGGCTAGTTGGATTCGGACTGGAAGGTCCCTTGATTTCAAAATTCCTGTCTTCTACTTGATGCCTAACCCAGGGTCTAACTTTCTTGGGTACCCTAGCTCTCAACACTTTTCTGTAGTTATTTGCCCTTTGAGGGTCCGACCACTTCAATCAAGCCATAGGAAACTAAACCTAAATGATGCAGTAAATTGGTTAGATGATGCATGAACACGACACAATCATATACAAAACAAATACACATAGTAAGGGGGATGGGAGTAAGGAAATGCATGACCTCCACCCTTATAGCTCCCACACACGATTCATGGTTCGATCTCAACTATTCCTAGGACATATCAAGGTTGGATTCATGAACCAACATGGGAATTTAAATCCGGCGTCACTCACATTCATTGTTGATGCAGCAAATAAATATTTATTAAGGTATTTCTAAGGGAAATTACTATGTTCAACTACATGGGCTTAGGCCGATTCATAAGTCTTGGATTTCATAAGCGAGAATTGGTTGTTTCCTCCCATTTACTTTGGATTTAAGTAAAAGGTGATAACACATTGCGCCAATTCTTTTGATATGCCAAGTGACTTGGCTTATGGGTGGTGTATATCAGTGGCGAATCTCAACAGTCGAGTAGAGTGAAGAGATCACATCCCCTAATATCACCGAAAGGTATTGGGTAGAATGGGGATTGAGAAGAGAATATGCAAGAATGACAATTTATAATTGCATAAATTTAAACACAATTTAAATTACTCAGACAATTAGTAAAAAAATAAATATTTGGACAACTATTGGAGTCAACTCTTTAAATTCCCTATTGGAGTCGCCGGGCTGAGGACGACGTGGCTTTCACGCGCGTCTCATGGTTTTCTCAAGAGTGTCTCAAGTAAACCGAATTAAACGGGCTTGATTCATTTCAATTTGAAAAAAATTATTTCCTTCAAACCCATTTTTATCCTCAGAGAAGTGATTCCTTACATTGGTAAAGTTTTGGAAAACATTTGGAGTCGCCACCTTATTTTACTAAATGAGGAAAAAATTCTCAAATTAATTAATTCATTGGAATTAATTAATTCAGTTTTAACCAGATTGGATTTGGGAGTTTGGTACGAAAGTGGGAAGGTGTTAGGCACCCACTCCGCCAGGTCCGAGACCGACCTCCTAGTTGTTAGAATATTTTTATTTATTAATTGCAATATTAATTTAAATTGAGATGGAAAATCATTTTAATGCAATATTTAGAAAACATGTCAAACATTCATCAAACATGCATCAAACATAAGAAAAAAATAAAAGACAATCAAAAGAAAGGGGAGGGGAGGAATATTACAAACCATCTCCTATTAAATATACATTCTACCATAAAATCCCTTACATATTCTCGATTTCTACTTAGTTAATACGAATTACAATCAAAGAAAAACTGAATTTAATCAAACAAAATCATATCTAATCTATTATAAACCAATTAAAATGAGAATTCATTTGAATTCTCAATCGAATTACATAAATATTATTACAATAATCCAAGATAATAAATTACAAACGCTTTTAAACAAAAACCAACCGAATCACAGAACAATAAACACGCTAAATGAACCATAAATCACCAACAAGTATTCAAGCATCATGATTTTAACATGCATTAACTAGAAATCACCAAAGAAACCCAAGGTTAGTTCATTAGTTAACAAATAATCATAAAATAAGCCATAAACATCAAAATAAAACAAAGTCAGAATGTTAAATGGATGTCAATAGGTTAGAATTGTTAGAATGTTAGATAATTGATATATACTTATGATAACATGAAGAACAAGTATTAAAAAGCATAAAATAAATACTTGAAAATAAAATATGATGATTCCAATATCATTTCAAGCTCATGATTGCAATATTCATCTTGCAATGAATGCAATTCACAAATCCTAGCAAGAAATATGCATCAAAATCATCAACGTACTCATCCAGATCGAATGTGTTTTTTTACCCTTACGCTTCAACCCATTTCGATCATAGAATCTAGGCACGATTTAATATTTTTTAGTTGTTTTTCTTCTGGAACTTATGGACACACACCACTGGAAATGAATTGAGTCCCCTTCTAAGGTAAATGGAGTCCATAATCACAAGAGAATCACTGATGAACACGAGACAGCAACCTGGGGAAATTCTGGACTCAACTGACACAGGCCAGTTGAAATTCGCTTGTGCTAGTTTCGACCTCCCTGCTCTAGTTCCTAGTGGCTAGTGCCAGTTCATCCCAACTTTCTGCAGATTGCTGCGTTTTCAGGTTTCTGCGGGTTCCTCTCGCAAATAACCTGACTTTAATCAATTTTTAGCTTCTGAACCCATGATTTCTCAACACTAGGAGTGATTTTCATCCCATTTCAAGGTAACAAGAGTTTCATGGACATCAGAAGGTCGAAAACGAACCAAAAACTGAAATCTAGGGGTTTCTGGGCATAACAGGCGCAAGGCTATCATAACTGGTGCGAGGCAATTGCATTTGATGGAATTGCCCTGCGCCAGTACGACGTCCTTGCACCGGTTAAGCCCAGAAAGCTGCAGATTGCGAAAAACTAGAGCTTTTGTGTGTTTCTCTCATAAATAGCTTAGTTTTTAAGTTATTTAAAATAAAAATGAAAGGAAAATACTGGAAAAAAGGAGTTAGACTCTCAGTTACCTAATTTAGGGAATGATCTTTGGAGATGTTGAAGAACACCACAAGTCTTCTTGTTCTCCTCTTGATAATCCGAGTTTATGTTATTGATTTCTAGTTCTTGGAGTGACTTTGGTTCTATAATCTGCTGCCCTTGAAACCCCTCCTTTGTTTTGCTTCCAAACTCACAAAAACTCAAGATTTTTGGGGTTAATATATGGCAGATGAGTGTTTTTTAGGGTTGTTTTTAGTTTTGATTTTGGTTTTTGATTTTGATTGATTATGGTTTGTCTGTGTTTGGTGTGTTTTTCTTCAAAATTGTTAACCCTTGACCCTAGTTTTAGTGTGGTATTTATAGGCAAAGGGTGTAAAATGACACTGTTCATGGTGGGCTCCACGGACAATTCGGTTTTTGATTTTTTTGCGGGATCAATTCAAATTGTTCGTACGTCGATATTAGGCATGAAAATTCATTTTTTGTAATCTCGGAAACCATTTTCGAGCCCCGTTTCGGCTCGAACTCCGAAAACGTGAAAACGACCCAATGGATCCGAATTCTTAACCTAGGATGCCTAGTTCAAGTATCGAACCAATTGGACAGTCCAAACTCGTCTTATCATGAGAAACACCATCACCATTGATGGGCCCCTTAAGGACCACTAATGGGTCCCATAAGCGAACCCCAATTGGGCCATTGTGGGCCCCACCAGCAAACTGACCTAATTTGTATGAAATTGGTCCGGGTGATGCATAGAGTGCCATAGGACACCGAGGCGAGTCTCGAGTGAGCCCGAGAAGTGCTTTTGGGTCCTGTTTTTCCAATAATGTAATAAAGGTACTAAGGGTTGCATTTCCTAAACTCGGATTACCACTTCGGGATCAATTTTCTTGGGTGCTTTAACCTCTTCTTTTGTAGCACAGGTTATCATCATCAAGTCTATTTTTGGGCAAAAATTGAGCGTCTACAACACCCTAAATTTTAGTGGTGCGACGGTCCTAGGGTCTAGGTAGGCTTAAGGCCACCGAGCACCTCATAGAACCCACAATACATACATTACTTATCTTGGATATTTGCTTAAGTGGGCCACAATCAATTATTTATTAAATTTTTAGGATCACTAAGAATATTCTTCCTCACATTCTGTATAGACACATATTATTCTCTCAATACTGTTACAATAAAGCTTACACATCCAACACTAATATCATCCACAAGATACTATGGAGCAACTAAAGTTTAAGTAATTTAACAACAATATTTACATTAATCACAGGCTTCTTGTTGGAAGAAGGAATCAAGAAGCTGACTGACCAAGATCACCTCTACCTGAAACCACAGACGCTTGAATGAGTCGTCAACTCAATGAGATAATAGTGTCATATAGATAGTGTGTACAATGAATAAGTATCTCAAGGTTCAACATTTATAGTAATACCATATGGTAGTACTATTATTAAATTAATTCGTATGAAAGGATTTATAGTAATCGGATCAATATCACAAATGAGATATCAAAAGGGTTTCATAGTAATCAGATCAATATCACAAATGAAATATCAATAGTGATTCACAATATTTGGATCAATGTCACAAATGAGATATCACTAATATGACAGATAATCACATATATAACATTGAATAAAACATATCACTATGTATATTCCAGTGCTATCACACATTTCACATACTAGGGCAGTAACTTCTCCCTTTTATCACAAATCTCTATGTGCACATAGCCTGATGGTATAGCCCCATCAAGACTGGGATTCTGTCATATTGGCTAACAAATGGCTTGGTACAAACAAAATAGGCATAGAGGATACATAGGTTTCAAAATTCATAATTTCAATATTGCAATAAACAAATAGTTTCAATACCAGCAATTGTATGTATTTGATCAAAGGTTCCACTACAATAAGGAAAGGTTAGACACTATAAATCACCTTAAAAATGAGAATTTGATTCCTCTCGATCACTTAAAATTTCAAAATGATTCCATAGTAATCCTCAACTTATATTCACATTTAAACATATATTTCACTTTTAGTTTGCTTCTAATTCTTTATTGACATTCAAAGTTTCTTAATATTTTTATTTATTAAATTAAAATCTGAATTTTTAGGGATATAAATTATACATATTAAAATTTATGTTTATTTACTATATACTCATGTTCATAACTAATTCACTCATATTTTAATATTTTTAATTTAGTGCAAATCTAATGAAAAACAGAATTTTCTGCACATGAGCAGTATGTGTTTATTTAATTAAATATTTATCTTCTCACATCCATTTATTCTGAAATTTTATCAAGTAGTTCTTAACATCTCAAGGTACTCTCATATTAAATTCATGAATTTTGAAGTTCATTAACCTATTTAAATAAGTTAATTACTGAACACAAAAATTTTCAGCTTCTTTATACTGAG
>CANUEX010081988.1:0-49794 GCA_948099535.1 Jatropha multifida | reverse complement strand
TGCATTAAGCCATGCTCTTCTCTTTTCTAATGTTAATTTTGATTTTAATGAGCTCTTTTCCTACTTTGAAGAAATTGGTGAACCCTCTTCAAGAGGCAAAGAGAAGGCTAAGGAGTAGAGTTTTTAAGCTTGTTTAAGCTTTAAAAAAAAGGTTAGTGCTCTATTATCTCATTTCCCCATTCAATTTCTTGAGTTTTCCATTTCTAGGTTTTTGATGAATTTTTTGTGAATGTGTCTGAAATGTGTTGGGGATGAGATTTTAGTGATTTTAATGAGTTTTCCTATGATTTCTAAGCATGGTAGAATGCTTTGAAGGGAAGGGAATTATTCCTTTCCCCTCCAACTAGGAGTGGCCAAACCACTTTAGGTGAAGGAAACCTTGTGTCCTTTGATTTTTATGCCAAATTTGAACTTCAATGGGTTTTGAATTGTGTTTTCTTATGATTTGTGAAATGAATTTGGAAAGAAACCTTTTCCCCCTTTGATTTTGAGACAAGGCCGAATCATGTCATGATGAAGGACATTTTGATTTTCTTGATTTTCAAGCTTGATTTTGATTTAAATAAGCTTACCAGCAAGTGATTTGGTGATGGTTTAAAGCTTGAATTTAAATTCTAATGTTTAAGTATTTTTCATGATTTAAAGAAGGTTTTGAAATGGTGAATTTGAGGTTTTATGGTTAATGGTTTCAATGTTTTAATTAAGTGTTTTTGGGTTGAAATATGGTGTTTTATGGAAAGGAATTTTTGAAATAATAAATGTTAATTCTTAAATGAATTAAATAAGGAATGGTGAAGGAGAAATGAGATTATTTATGGAAGAATTTAATTATTCTAAGCTCTACCATATGTGATTGACATGTGGTATGATGAGATTGTTGTGATATATGAGCATGCTCAGGTTATCAGCCCATATTATTGATGGAGCTATAATCATATGCTAGGTTTATCAGCCCTTATAAATAGGTGGACGCACTTATTATTGTGGTTCTTGCACAGACCATAGTAGCCTCAGGTCGCGATTATGTAATTGGTGGGTGGCGCTTTCACAGGCCACGATTATGTGACTGGTGGATGGCGTTTTTACAGGCCACGATCGATTCTGCTTACATACTTTCAGTATTGGTATGAGCTTTAGATAAAATGAAAATGGGAATTTTAATTTATTATATTGAAATCGAAAAACATATTGGCATTTTGATATTTTATTTATTTATTTTGAGTTGGTATAAATTTTTAAGTGTGAATTTCTTGTGATCTTTTAAATATTTGAATTTAATTAATTCGATTTCGGTGTTTAAAAAAAATGTATTGTTTAAAATTATTTATTTAGTGTTCTTTGGATATTTTAAGTTTATAAATATTTAGCACGACTGAGTCTTTCACTCAACGCGTTGATTTTTATCACACGTATATTAATGTAAACCATGGCATGTATAGACTCTTGTGAATGATATTGAGGTTGTAAGTATTTAAATAAATTTTTAGTGAAATCAGTGACTGATTTAGTATTATTATTCAATTATTTGTTTGGTGTATGAATGATGACATATTTAGTTATCTTAAATGGTGAAATATTACCTTGGTCGTTAATAGAATTATTATAATATCTAGAAGTGTTGCGTGATCGTTGAAATAATTTGGAGTTGAGGTTTGGAGGTCGATATTGGAAGTGCTTTGTTTTTCCTTGTGAGGCAAGTCCATTTTTAGGGGGGACTCTTGCGAAATTTTCGTAGGATTTTCCCTAAGCTTTTATTCATTTATTTTTTTTAAAAAAAGTTATTAAAATATTGCTCGCCTCCTTAGAACAACTTATTCACTTCTAATATACAATTCAGATTTATTTGGTGACAAAAGAGGGTGCTCCAGTATCGAATGTGGCATCCGCCGTCTGATTCTCCGGGATTGGGCGGTAGGTGTTACAATGCAACTTCTTGATAAAAAGCATCTTTTAAGTGACTACATTCTGTTTTTAGCTTTCTGTAATCTTTCTTTAGAACTTTATGCTTTTTAACAAGTTTTTCAAATTCAGTACAGAGGTTATTATAAGTATCCAAAACATCACTTTTGGGTTCAAGTTCAGAGATACTTACATCGCTTTCATCATGCTTATGGACTGTTGCATTTGTTTTGCTACTTTCAGCTTTTTGTGTTGAAACTAGAGTGCTATCTACTTTAGAATCAGAACTGGTAACGACCATCAAACAGATATTTGTGACTTCCTCCTGGCCACTCTGACTTTCAGAATTAGAATCGTCTGAGTCACTCTAAGCAACTACAAATGCTTGCTTCAGCTTATCTTTCTTTGACTTCTTTTTCAACTTAGGACAGTTTGGCTTGATATGACCGGGTTTGTTGCGAAATTTTCGTAGGATTTTTCCTAAGCTTTTATTCATTTATTTTTTTTAAAAAAAGCTATTAAAATATTGCTCACCTCCCTGGAACAACTTATTCACTTCTAATATACAATTCGGGTTTATTTGGTGACATAAGACGGTGCTCTGGCACCGAATGTGCCATTCGCCATTTGGTTCTCCAGGATTGGGCAGTGGGTGTTACAATGTAACTTCTTGATAAAAAGCATCTTTTAAGTGACTACATTCTGTTTTTAGCTTTCTGTAATCTTTCTTTAGAACTTTATGCTTTTTAACAAGTTTTTCAATTTCAGTACAGAGGTTATTATAAGTATCCAAAACATCACTTTCAAATTCAAGTTCATAGATACTTATATCACTTTCATCATGCTTATGGACTGTTGCATTTGTTTTGCTACTTTCATCTTTTTGTGTTGAAACTAGAGTCCTATCTACTTTAGAATCAGAACTGGTAACGACCATCAAATAGATATTTACGACTTCCTCCTGGCCACTCTGACTTTCAGAATTAGAATCGTCTGAGTCACTCTAAGCAGCTACAAATGCTTACTTCAACTTATCTTTCTTTGACTTCTTTTCCAACTTAGGACAGTTTGGCTTGATATGACTGGGTTTGTTGCACTCATAACAAACCACTTCAGAAGGCTCTTTCTTTGGCAAGTTGCTATTTTTAGGTGGGAAGTTCTTTTTGATAAACTTTTTCTTTGGCCTTCCACCTTTCTTGTAAAACTTTTTGAACTTTCTAATAACAAGCACTAGGTCATCACTGTCAAGATCAGAAGAGCTTTCTTCACTAGAATCGACTTTCAAAGCTAGTCCTTTCTTTTTCTTATCTTCTGAAGTCAGAGACGATTTCATTTCCTCTAAAATGAGAGCTCCCATAAAGTAATCATAAGTTATTGGAGTCTCCTTGTAGTTCATAACAGTTCCAATAGAATCCCATTTTTTAGGTAGAATTCTAAGGATTTTCTTAATAAGCTCATCTTCAGAAATTTTCTTTCCAAGAGTTCTCAAGGGATTGACTATGTTTGTAAATCTGGAATTCAGCTCAGTAATAGTTTCTCCTTCTTTCATACTGAACATTTTGTATTCTCTCCAAATGATGTTGATTCTGGATTCATTTACACGATCAGTACCCTCATAGGTTACTCTAAGTTTCTCTGAAACTTCCTTTGCTGACTTACATCTAGAAACCTTATTATACTCAGTAGAATCTAATGCACAGTAAAGAATATTGATAGATTTTGCAATCACAGAAATATCACTCCAATCGGCATCAGTATATTCCTCTTCTATTTTGGGACCATTTTCATTAACTCTCATAGGAACACCAGGACCATTGATAATGTTCCTCCAGCAATTTATGTCAATAGATTTAATGAAATTTTCCATTCTAGTTTTCCAGTAAGAGTAATTAGAACCATTAAACAATGGTGGTCTAGAAATTGATTGACCTTCTAAAGAGGTAAGAGGAAGTGGGGCTGCCATGTGATCTTTTCTTTTAAGCTGTTAAGCTTTGGTAAGTCAAGAGACGAAGCTTTGATACCAGATTGTGGGTCCCTTTTATATATGGCACAACCCAAGAGGGAGGGGTGAATTGGGTTTCTAAAAATTTTGCTTTTGAAGCACCGAATTAGAATTATGTTGCAGTGGAATTAGAATGTATTTGTGAGAGACAGTTATTCAGTTTAGAGCTTTCTCACAACACAGTTCTAAGTTTAGAATGACTATATGAAAGACAACAATTGATTTTAGAACCGATTCACAAGTCTTTTACAAGATTAGAACAACTTTATGAAGTGAAGTTATCATGTTTAGAACTGCTTTACAAAGGTACTGCAAGATTAGAAAGACTTTGCGTAGAAAAGTTATTGCGTTTAGAACTTCTTCACAAAGCTTCTATAAGATTAGAAAATGGATTATAACTTAAATGGTGAACTGTATTGACTATAGAATAACAGATTTGAACTTGAGATGATCACAATACAGAAATCTAGAGTTCTAATGTTCCACAGAGATAGAGATTATTCACATTTAGAAACTAAACGTTAAACAACTTTGCATTTCTGAGAATATTAATACTTGTGTAAATGGAAAATAATCAAGGAGAACTTCAGAAAATAAAAGAAGATAGACACAAAGATTTATAGTGGTTCAGGAGTAACTCGCCTACATCCACTCCCCAAGACTCATCTTGAGATCCTCCATTATGTTATCTCTTTTCAAGGGTAAGAGACAAATCAATAATTACAAGAAAATAGATTTAACACCTAAATCTAACCTTAACCCACTAGATTTTATAGGTTTTAGTTAACATCTACCCTTTTCTATTTTACAGAGATCAGAAAACTCAAATCAAGACATTAGAATCCCACACAAGGAGAAGGTCACGTGATAACCTATAACACTATAGCTTCCGAACTAAGCTATTACACAAATGTATTTCGTTTAAGTTTCTCTGACCACAGCAGATAACAAAAATCTACATGGAAAGAGAGAAATGCAATTATAAACACAAAAGGACAAAAAACAAATTTGAAATTAGAAACACAGATCTATTCTTTAGAAAGAGTTGAAAATAAATTCCTTTTCACTTGTAAAATGTCTCTTGAAGAATAAATATGAAAAGAAAATGAAGGGGGTTTATGAGAGAGAGCTTAGAGAGATTTTGAAAGCTTGAACAATAGCTCCTACACTCTTGTCCAACGTTAATTTGGAGAGACAAAAAAACTTTTATAGAGATGACAGTTTCATTTTAATGAATGTTGGAGATAAATTCATTTAATGCTTCTGTCACATTTTGGCTAAAACAAGGCAGTGCATGAAGTGCATTTAAGAGGCTTGTCCCTTAGGTTTAACATGCACAACTACTAGCTTTAAATATGGAGAGTTGTTGCATTAAAACATGTGTTGCATTTAAGATCAGAAAACCAACAGTTATAATAGAATTCTGATAGCTAAGTTCAAAAACAGAACAGCTGTTCAGAAACTCATTAAATAGCCACCAATACTTTTACTCCAAAAGTATTTTGACATGGAGAAAATCATTTGGGCAAACTCCTTTTAATTTCTTTATTCAAAATCATTTTAAAAATAATTTTTTAGAGGGAAAAATTTAATTTGTGCTTATAACATTATTTACTCTCAATCCTACATTAATTTCCTAAGACACAAAATAATACTAACTAAAAAATAATTCTTTCACAATCTCCATGATCTTCAAATAAATGTCTTGGAAGTAGAAATATAATTTCTTCAACAATCTTCAAAAATAATTTCTGCATAAAATATCTTTAGTACAAAAAAAATATATAAATTTTTTTGGTTTAAATAATCATCAAAATCATGAGGAGAAATTAACCTTGAGCTAACAATCTCCCCCTTTTTGATGATGACAAAACCAATAAATTTATTAATAGTAAATACATGTGCTCTCCCTAAATTTATGCATACCAGTAAAATGCAAGTCCTAAATTCAATAGATTTATCATGAAGCAAAAATTAAAACTTACATAAACTCTCCTAAATAAGTGCGAATAAAGCTTAAGGGATATAGAACAGATTAGAGATTAGAAACTAACTTTAGAATTAGAATGAAGTTCTAAAGTCTAATAGTCAGAGACATTCCTTAGGAAAAACATATTCTTTTCTCAACATTAGAACACAAAGTCACAACATTAGAACATGAATAATTCACAATTTTCTCAACATTAGAACACAAAGTCACAACATTAGAACACGAATAATTCACAGGTTTAACACATGATAGTGTAGAGTTCAGTACTTAAGATTTTACTGTGTTTTTTAAGAAAATGTGCAGTGCAGTGTTCTCCCCCTTTTTGTCATCATAAAAGAGGATTAAAAGTCAATCACACAAAAGATATATTAGGGAATAACTTGTAACATAAAAAAAAAACAAAGGAATATAATTTCAATGAAAAATTCCAAAAATAACCAACTACAACATAAAAAAGAAAATTGATAACTGTTCTCAAAACATAAAAGCAACACACGAAACAAAAACAAATTTAGACAACACACAACAAACACAATAGGTTATCAATCATTCAGTCAGATTCGGTTCTAGGCTTTTTGGCACTATGAAGATTTTGGGTGGCACAGGAAGTGTGAGGTCTTTTGGCAAAAGTGTGAAGTGGAGGTTTGCGGCTTTTGTAGATGGTCCCCTGAGCTGTATGTTTGTACCTCTTTGGTCTTTTAGAGGACGGAGAGAGAGCTGCAGTCTTGGCTTTGAGAAGGGCAAGTCTTCTTTCATTGAGGCTTTTCATTCTTTCCATAGAATCAGCAAGAGATCTGGTGTGCTCCATTATAGCCTTTCCATGCTTGATACTTGCCTCAAGTTCCTTGTTATGTTCTTCGATAAGACTCTTCTCTATTTCCAGTAGGACTGCCTCTCTATTCTTCTGTCTAGACACATCTACAGGACTCTTTTTAACCTTAGCCTCATTTTCTGCTTCTTGTTCTGCACCCAAGTTTGTTTCTTCTTCTTCATCACTGAGATTTAGCTTCTCAGTCTCAGCATCGCTGGCACCTTCAGCCTCCATTCCTTGATCTTCCTTCTTCTCTTTCTCTGATTCAGCTCTTCCCACAAGATCACCTTTATCTTGGGAAACATCCATCTTTTCTTCTGCTTCATCTCCTATTTCTATTCTAATCTCAGTTTCTGATTTCTTTTCTAAACCTACTTTCTGTTGTTCTAAACTTGCATCCTTTTCCACCTCAGTTACTTTTTCAGCTTCCTTCTCTTGACTTGCTGTTTCTAATTCTTCTTTTTCCTTTTTTAAACTCATATTTTCTTTTTCTGAATTGACTTTCTCCTTTTCTAATTCCTCTACTTCCTTTTCTAAACCTTATTTTCCTAACTTCTTCTCCATAGACTTCTTTTCTATCTTTTGTTCCTCAACATCATCTTTATCCTTCAACTTCAGAGAGTTGATATCAAGCCTCGACACAGGGTGATACTTTTTCTTCTTCAAATTAACTTTCAAAAAATCAAAAATAGGAGTAAGAATCATTCCATATGGCAGCTTCCTTGGGTCGCTAACCATTTTATCAAACATAGCATAGCATAGATTGAATGGCTTCCTTTCAATAATATGCCACATTAGACATAATTCCACTTGATTTACATACGTTAATGAACCACTCTTGGAAAAAATGTAATGGACAACCAGTTTATGAAGCCATTTCACGTTCTCCTGTAGATCAGAAAAATCGATCATCGATTTTTTCACTGAGTAATCTTTCCTAGTTATCTTTTGAATAAATTCCTCTTTTTTGTACTCGCTACCTTTGGTTACTTCCTTGATTTTAGTAACTCTACACCTAGTGTTTGGAATTTTGAAGATTTTGCTAAAATCGTCTAGTGTTAAAACTCTTTCTTCCCCATCCAATTTTACTAATAGAGATTCAGATCCAGTTTCTTTTAAAGTTCCATAAAATTCTTTTACGACAAACTCATAATAGGGCTTATTTAGTTTTAAAAAGTTCAACAAGCCCTGATATTCGAACATTTCCTTAAAATCAAACTCTGATCTCCCAAAAAATCTCCAATCGATAGTATAAGAACACATGAGAGCGTTATGCGACAGAATTGATTTACCTTTATTTTTAGAGGAGATCCCTTTTTCAGCTTTCTTTCCTTTTCCTCTACTTTTCTCTGCCTTAGGCTTACTTTGCTTCGATTTTGGACTAGACTATGGCAGAGATTTCAAAAGCTCAGCTTCTTGCTCTTTGTATTTCTTTGTTAGTTAGGCAAGGAGCTTAAGCTCTTCTGTCGTCATTTTTGCAAAGGAAGGAGATAGGTTAGAGCTAGACATTGTGTTTGATTAGGGTTCAGAAAGCTCTTTAGGGTTTTGACAGAGGAAGAAGAAGATATCACTGGAGGTAGAAGATAGAGAGAGAGAGAAACAAAATTAATTTGGGTTGGCATTTTGGGAAGGAGAGAGAAGAAGCTTTGAGAGGAAGTTTTGATTAATGAGGAGAGAGAATAAGCTTGTGTCAGGAACGTGGGAGAGAGAAAAAGAAAACAGTTTAATTAATCTTGAAATTTAAACAAAAAGCAGTTTTGAAAAGAGAAGAAAAATAAATGACATGACTTTTTAATAACCCCAACATGCAACATACAATAAATAACATGCTGCCACTTTTAGAAAATAAAATAAAAAAATTTATGAAAAAAGTTAAAGAAAATAAATTACCTAACATGTCTAACAGAATATGAATTCTGATGTTGATGGCAACATTAGAATTCAACATCAGAATCCTATTTAACATTCTAAGCACATAGACACATTAAAAAAAAGTTACGTAGAGTTAATCTCTGCAAAACAGATACCACAGATAAAATTTCTAATTCTCATCCATAGAAAGCATTTAGAACATACTCACAGAGTTCTAAAGTTAAGAGTTTAGAACCAACATACCTAGTTCTCTTCTAATTAAGCAGAATTGACTTTCATTTAAAGGTTTGGTGAAAATATCTGTTAATTGCTTTTCTGTAGGAATAAAATCAACCACTATATCACCTTTTTGAACATGATCTAAAATGAAGTGGTGTTTGAGTTATATATCTTAGAATTCTTTTTATAGCAATTAAATGTGATTCTTTAGGGTTTGACTGAAATCTAGCACATAGACACACACTAAAGTGAATGTTAAGTATGCTTGCAGTTAGGTATAGTAAAGAACCAATCATACTTCTATATAACTTGATGTCCACATCCTTTCCTTTTTCATCTTTTTCTAATTTTGAGGATGGACTCATAGGTGTGCTACATACCTTGGTATTATCCATTTTGAACATTTTTAATAGTTCGCGAGTGTACTTGCCTTGGTTTATAAAGATTCCATTGTCAGATTATTTAATTTGAAGTCCAAGGAAGAATTTTAATTCTTCCATCATGCTCATTTCAAAGTCACCTGCATAATCTTAGAAAATTCCTCACAAAGAAGGCCGTTAGTAGATCCAAAGATTATGTCATCAACATAGATTTGCACAACTAAAATATCAGAAGCTTTCTTTTTAATAAATAGTGTCGTATCCACCTTTCCTCTAGAAAAACCATTTTGAATTAGAAACTTAATTAGTCTTTCATACCAAGCTCTTAGAGCTTGTTTCAAACCATAAAGTGCTTTAGTAAGTTTGCAAACATAGTTTGGCTTTCCATAAACTTCAAAACTGGGTGTTTGTTCTACATACACTTCTTCATTTAGAAAACCATTTAAGAAAGCACTTTTTACATCCATTTGATACAACCTGAAGTTTTTAAAACATGCAAATGCACAAAGCATTCTAATGGCCTCAAGTCTAGCAACCGGAGCAAATGTCTCATCAAAATTGATGCCCTCTTTTTGATTGTAATCTTGAGCCACTAATCTAGCTTTGTTTCTCACAACATTACCATGTTTGTCAAGCTTATTTCTAAACACCCATTTAGTACCAATAACAGAATGATTTTTAGGTCTAGAAACAAGTTTCCAAACCTGGTTTACCTCAAACTGATTGAGTTCTTCTTGCATAGCAAGAATCTAACTCTCATCATTTTGAGCCTCATCAATATTCTTAGGTTCTATTTGAGAAATGAAAGCAACATCACCAAAATATCTTCTAAGTTAAGCTCTAGTCATCATCTTTTTTGAAGGGTTGTAAATGATGTCCTCTTGAGGATGATACTTGTGCAATCGCCACTCTTTTGGTAAGTCAGAGTGCTTATTTTCTGTTTTTGGCATTTGATTTTTCGTAATGTTCTGATCTTCATATCTATCCTCTGATTCAGCCTGATTATCTTCATTCTGCATGTCTTCTGGCTATTCTAATTGTCCTGATTACTCACTCTATTCTTCTTGATTAAAGTCTACAACATCATCACTTTTTAAAATTCTAGAAATAGAATCAGATTCGTCAAAAACAACATGAACAAATTCTTCTACAACTAGAGTAATTTTATTAAACACCCTATATGCTTTGCTGTCATTAGAATAACCCAAAAAAATTCCTTCATAAGATTTTGCACTGAATTTAGAAAGATGATTTTTCTTGTTATCTAGAATGAAGCATTTACACCCAAATATGTGAAAAAAGCCAATATTTGGCTTTCTACCTTTGCAAATCTCATATGGAGTCTTTTTCAGTTTAGATCTTACTAAGGCCCTATTTAGAATATAGCATGTTGTGTTTACTGCTTCTACCCAGAAGTATTTTGGAAGTTTAGAATCGCTTAGCATGGTCCTGGCCATTTCTTGAAGAGTTCTATTCTTGCGCTCAACTATTCCATTTTGCTCGGGTGTTCTAGGTGCTGAGAAATTATGGAAGTTTCCCGATTCATTATAGAAATCATTGAATTTCTGATTTTCAAATTCTCACCCATGATCGCTTCTAATCGCAGTGATGTTATATCCTTTCTCATTCTGAATCCTTTTGCAAAGATGAACAAACAGGTTATATGACTCATCCTTATTTCTAAGGAAGAGAGTCCAGGTGAATCTAGAATAATCATCAACAATGACAAGTGCATATGATTTACCACCAAGACTAGAAGGGGTGACAGGTCCAAATAAATCAAGGTGCAACAATTCTAAAGGTCTAAAAGTAGAAATCATGCCTTTAGATTTGAAAGATGTTCTGGTTTGTTTACCCAATTGACAAGCATCACAAATATGATCTTTTTCAAACATTAACTTTGGTAAACCATGAACTAAATCTTTCTTAGACAGTTTAGAAATGAGGTGCATGCTTGCATGTCCAAGTCTCCTATGTCATAACCAACTAGAATTGTCAACAAAAACTAAACATATGTCAAGGTTATTCATATCAAAAAGGTTTACTAGTTATATGTTTCCAAATATTTTACCTACAAACAAAGTTTTGTTATCATGCATATTCTGAGCTTCACAATGAGACGGCTCAAAGATCACTCTTCTATTTTTATCACAGATCTGACTTACACTCAACAAGTTATAATGCAACCCTTCCACTAAGCATACATCTTCTATTGAAGGATTAGAACCTACTACACTAATACCAACAATTTTACCTTTAGCTTTATCTCTAAAGCTCACTGTACCTCCCTTCTTCTTTCCTAATCTGGTGAATTTCTTTCTATCACCAATCATATGCTTAGAGCAAGCACTGTTCATATTCCACATTTCTGTTCTCAACTCGCTCCTTAGGCACACCTGAAAATATCACGTAGATTTAGGTACCCAACATGCATTGGGTCCTGGAGGGCTAGTGGTAATATGTGTAGATCCTTTTTCAAATTTCTTGCTGTGATTTTTCTTTTTGTTAAGACTGCTAGATTTTTTAATGTGTTTCTGAAGTTCTAATTTTACAACATTAGAAATGGAATTTTTCTTCACAGAAACGTGTTTTTCTCTTGAAGTACAATCACAGTTAGAACTTGTCTTTCCTTTAGAGAATGATTCTGAAATTGACTTTAGAATTCTAATCTCAGCTTTTAAATATTCATTTTCAGAATTCACACCTTTACATTTCTCTTCAAAGTGTTTCAGATTTTCAGAGAATTTTTCATTGCATTCTTTTAGATCTTTGATCTCAATAACAAAATCTTTGCATGTAACTTCTTGATAAAAAGCATCTTTTAAGTGACTACATTCTGTTTTTAGCTTTCTATAATCTTTCTTTAGAACTTTATACTTTTTAACAAGTTTTTCAAATTCAGTACAGAGGTTATTATAAGTATCCAAAACATCACTTTCAGATTCAAGTTTAGAGATACTTACATCGCTTTCATCATGCTTATGGACTGTTGCATTTGTTTTGCTACTTTCAGCTTTTTGTGTTGAAACCAGAGTGCTGCCTACTTTAGAATCAGAACTGGTAATGACCGTCAAATAGATATTTGTGACTTCCTCATGGCCACTCTGACTTTAAGAATTAGAATCGCCTGAGTCACTCCAAGCAGCTACAAACATTTGCTTCAGCTTATCTTTCTTTGACTTCTTTTCAACTTAGGATAGTTTGGCTTGATATGACCAGGTTTGTTGCACTCATAACAAACCACTCCAGAAGGGTCTTTCTTTAGAAAGTTACTGTTTTTAGGTGAGAGGTTCTTCTTGATAAACTTTTTTTGTGGCCTTCCACCTTTCTTGTAAAACTTTTTGAACTTTCTAGCAACAAGTGCTAGGTCATCACTGTCAAGATCAAAAGAGTTTTCTTCACTAGAATCGACTTTCAAAGCCAGCCCTTTCTTTTTCTTATCTTCTAAAGTCAGAGACGATTTCATTTCCTCTAAAACGAGAGCTCCCATAAAGTAATCATAAGTTATTGGAGTCTCCTTGTAGTACATAACAGTTCCAATAGATTACCATTTTTTAGGTAGAATTTTAAGGATTTTCTTAACAAGCTCATCTTCAAAAATTTCCTTTCCAAAAGTTCTCAAGGGATTGACTATGTTTGTAAATCTAGAATTCAACACAGTAATAGTTTCTCCTTTCATACTGAACATTTTGTATTCTCTCTAAAGGATGTTGATTCTGGATTGGATTGACTATGTTTGTAAATCTGGAATTCAGCTCAATAATAGTTTCTCCTTCTTTCATATTGAACATTTTGTATTCTCTCCAAAGGATGTTGATTCTGGATTCCTTTACACGATCAGTACCCTCATAGGTTACTCTGAGTTTCTCCTAAACTTCCCTTGCTAACTTACATTAAGAAACCTTGTTATACTCAGTAGAATCTAATGCACAGTGAAGAATATTGATAGATTTTGCATTCACAGAAATATCACTCCAATCGGCATCAGTATATTCCTCTTCTATTTTTGGAACATTTTCGTTAACTCTCATAGGAACACGAGGACCATTGATAATGTTCCTCCAGCAATTTATGTCAATAGATTTAATGAAATTTTCCATTCTAGTTTTCCAGTAAGAGTAATTAGAACCATTAAACAATGGTGGTTTAGAAATTGATTGACCTTCTAAGGAGGTAAAAGGAAGTGGGGCTACCATGAGATCTTTTCTCTTAAGCTGTTAAGCTTTGGTAAGTCAACAGATGAAGCTCTGATACCAAATTGTGGGTCCCGTTTATATATGGTACAACCCAAGAGGTGGGGTGAATTGGGTTTCTAAAAATTTGCTTTTAAAGCACCAAATTAGAATTTTATTGTAGCGGAATTAGAATGTATTTGTGAGCGACAGTTATTTAGTTTAGAACTTTCTTACAACACTGTTCCAAGTTTAGAACGACTATGTGAAAGACAATAATTAATTTTAGAACTAGTTCACAAGTCTTTTACAAGATTAGAACAACTTTGTGAAGTGAAGTTATCATGTTTAGAACTGCTTCACAAAGGTATTGCAAGATTAGAATGACTCTATGTAGAAAAGTTATTGCGTTTAGAACTTCACAAAGCTTCTGTAAGATTAGAAAATGGATTATAACTTAAATGGTGAACTGTATTGAATATAGAATGACAGATTAGAACTTGAGATGATCACAATACAGAAATTTAGAGTTCTAATGTTCCACAGAGATAGAGCTTATTCACGTTTAGAAACTGAACCTTAAACAACTTTGCATTTCTGAGAATATTAATACTTGTGTAAACAGAAAATAAAAGAGCATAGACATAGAGATTTATAATGGTTCGACAATAACTCGCCTACATCCACTCCCCAAGACTCATCTTGAGATCCTCCACTATGTTATCTCTTTTCAAGGGTAAGAGACAAACCAACAATTACAAAAAAATATATTTAATGCCTAAATCTAACCTTAACCCACTAGATTTCACAAGTTCTAGTTAACCCTACCCTTTTCTATTTTGCAGAGATTAGAAAACTCAAATCAAGATATTAGAATCCCACACAAGGAGAAGGTCACTTGATAACCTATAACACTATAGCTTCTCAACTAAGCTATTTCACAAATGTATTTTGTTTAAGTTTTTCTAACCATAACAGATTACAAAAATCTAAATGGAAAGAGAGAAATGCAATTATAAGAACGGAAGAAAAGAAAACAGATTTGAAATTAGAAACGTAGATCTATTCTTTAGAAAGAGTTGAAAATAAATTCCTTTTCACTTGTAAAATATCTCTTGAAGAACAAAGATGAAAAGAAAATGAAGGGGGTTGAAGAGAAAGAGCTTAGAGAGATTTTGAAAGCTTGAACAATGACTCCTACACTCTTGTCCAATGTTAATTTAGAGAGGCAAAAACTTTTATAGAGATGACAAATTTCATTTTAATGAATGTTGGAGATAAATTCATTAAATGCTTCTGTCACTTTTTGGCTAAAACAAGGCAGTGCATGAAGTGCATTTAAGAGGATTGTCATTTAGGTTTAACATGCACAACTCCCAGCTTTAAATATGGAGAGTTGTTGCATTAAAACATGTGTTGCATTTAAGATAAAAAACCAACAGTTAAAATAGAATTCTGACAGCTAAGTTCAGAAACAGAACAGCTGTTTAGAAACTCATTAAATAGCCACTAACACTTTTACTCCAAAAATATTTTGACGTGGAGAAAATCATTTGGGCAAACTCTTTTTAATTTTTTTATTCAAAATCATTTTAAAAATAATTTTTAAGAGGAAAAAATTTAATTTGTGCTTATAGCATTATTTACTCTCAATCATACATTAATTTCCTAAGATACAAAATAATACTAACTAAAAACTAATTCTTTCATAATCTCCATGGTCTTCAAATAAATGTCTTGGAAATAGGAATATAATTTCTTCAACAATATTCAATAATAATTTCTATATAAAATATCTTTAGCACAAAAATAATATATAAATTTATTTGGTTTAAATAATCATCAAAATGAAGAGGAGAAATTAATCTTGAGCCAACAATTTATTTTTTTGGAAAATACTCCAATGTAGGTATATATATAGTATTTGCTTATAATATTTTACTTAAATCCACTAATAATCCATTAATAACAATTTTAACTAAAAAAATCATTAAATATTAACCATTAGAAATTTCGCCAGTATAACCAAATAATCATTTCAACCAAAATTTATCTTAGACTTAATAATTCATATTATAACACTTATTTTACCTGTGTTCCACCAAATACACAAGTTAACACAAAATATTTTAATTAGCTAAAATCTTTTAATAATAAGCATTAATCCTAAGTTAATCCATAATTAATCAAATTCTCCATCGATTTCTTATTTATCAAGATCCACCATTAATTAAAATTCCTTAAGAGCCCGTTTGGAATAAATAAATTTCATAAAATTTTGTGGAACTCATTTAGAAACTCATATTTTTATGTTTAGAATGAAAAAAAAAATATAGATTTCATTTCTAAGAATTCAATTTCATGAAATTGAATATAACTACACCAAATTTTGCAAAAATTGATGAAATTTTCAAATGAATTCCACAAAAACTAAACACTTTTTTTATTTATTTAACTTATTTATTTTACCAAAATTGATCGGTGAAAACTGAGCAAGAATTAGCAAACCGGTTTCACAGTTCAAATGAAAAAAAAAAGAAAAAAATCAGAAGGGACATGAGATTGAAGCATGCGGTTTGATTCAAAAGCGTACGGTGGCTCGAGCACCTTAGCTTAAAGTGGCTCGTCGAGCTACTCATTGCCCAGCAGTATGATCTCAATCAGCGATAAAAAGTTTTAAAAGGAATAGGACTTGTTTTTAAAATTTTTTCTCTCTCCTGAATTTTCTTTTCCCTTTTTCTTGGATTGTGATAAGTTTGCATTAAAGGAGATGAGTTATCACTGGCTCATTGCTCTCCCCGATTTACATGACTTTCAAAAAATAATTAAAAATAACAGAGCAAGAACTAGCAACTTGCTCGATTTGCTAGTTCTCGCTCAGTTTTTTTATTTTTTTATATTTTTTTATATAAATTAAAAATAATTATTATAATGAATGCTATAATTATTTTATATATTATATTTATATTTATATAATTAATTAATTAATTAATGTGGAATGTGAGTATATTTATTTTTATGAAATTTATTATTTATATCTTAGTAAAAGAACAAGTTATGATATTGTTAATAAATATAAATTAGTGTTTATTATTATTTTTATTAGATTATTATGTCAAGTATATTTTAAAAAATAAAAATAAATGAATTTTCATTTAAGAATTTATTTAAAATAAAATTGTGTGAAAATCAATTGAATTTTTTATTTTAAATTGTGGCATACTAGACATGACAAATTCATTTATAAATAAATTCTACAACTATTATTTATTTTTTTCAAACGGGCCGTAATTCTCATAATTAATTAAATCAACTACAATAAACATATTACTCCATACTAAAAATAATAAATCATAACCAAAAATAACCAAATTAATCCACAAAATATTGATATTTAGCTAATTAATTTTTGAAAATCAATTTTCAACCAAATACTTAATATACTCTAATTATCTAAAATCCTTTAATATTTCTATAAAAATTCTACAATTAATTTATTTATACCGTCCAAAATAAATTCTCAACTAATTAAAATCTTCTAATAATTTAACTCTTATAATATATCAATGCTCATAATTAATTCTTAATTAATCAAAATTCCTCGTCAATTTACTTTATCGAATCTCAAAATTAATTTAAATCTCATATTTAATCTTTAACTAATAAAAATTTCCTACTTAAATAATAAACCACGTCAATATCCTCTAACAAATTTAATAAACCAACACTAATCAATAAACCATCCAACCACATAAAATTAATCACAAAAATACTAAAATTAACTAATAATTTCTGGAAATTAAATTCAGTACCCTTAATCACAATCAAAGTCCAAAAATCATAAATGGAAGGTTTGGATCCCGTCTAGAAGTTGATCGAACGACTGAAATTGGGTCAAGGAGGCGTGAACCCGCTGTGATGGCTGTTGTGGTGGCTGGAAAAGGTTGCAGGCGGTGCTACGTGTGGCGGTCCAGTGTGCGTAGAGAGAGAGAGAGAGAGAGAGAGAGAGAGAATGGTTGCTGCAGCAGAAGAAGGAGGAGCTGGGTCGCCTGAGCTGCTATAGCTGACGCGAGTCGAGGCTTGCGGAGGCTGGCAGAGCAGTAGCGGTGGTGCTGTTGGTCTGTGGTGGTGGCGTAGTGAGGGAGAGGCAAAGAGAGAGAGAGAGAGAGATGAAAATGGAGAAGGAGAGTTGGCGTGAACTGAAGAAGAAGAAGAAGAAGAAGAAGAAAGAAACTAAAAAGGAAAGAAAGAAAAGAAAGAAAAGGAAAGGAAAAGAAAAAAAACAAATTATTATAAAAAAGCAAACCACCCAATCTAAAATATTAGGGGAAAGAAATAATAGTGCACATTAATTATAAAAAAATATCTAGTTTAGGTTGATTCGATCCAATTCAATAATTGGTCCGATTTTTAATTAAATTAATTAATCAGATCACCTAGCCCTATGCAGGGCTTAACTAAAACGAACCGGGAAAGGACCACAATAAGGTTCTCACTAGTCTTAGACGTTTTTCAATTTTCTTTCGTGATGAACAGACTAATGGGATTGTCCAGTTGAATCTTCACAGTAGCAGGTCCAGCCCATCATGCCCCAAGGGAGGGGGGTTCATAGGCTGGTGACTCCACTGGAGACCTTAAATATTTTTTAAAGTTAAAAAATGTAGTAAGAGGACTACTGAATAGGTTTTAGATTTTCTGATTGGATTCAAATTAAAATCGCCTTGCATACACACAGATATATCATTTGGGATCTTTTCTCGTCGTTAAAATCAAGTAAACCAAGTTGCCATTGTCACTTTGGGGCAATCTTCCTTAGAATTGTCTTGGATCAAGAAGGCTGCTCCCTTATCCTGCGCACCTCCATTCCTTACGGTAGGGTAAAGAGTTTGGCATACCAATTGTTCCATTTGATACAACATGGTTAAATGACGAGGTATGTACCAATTCTAGCAGATGGAACCCTCAAATCAATCCACCAAAAGCATATAATGACCCTAGATTCGATCCCTAGGATTATATGCACCCTACATCATGAAATCATTTTAGCATAATATTCATGTACACACATTACATGGACCAAGAGACTGAACAAAGAGTGACCATCTAGTGGTAAACCCAGTCCAGTGGTAACCTAAACCCAGTCCAGTGGTCACCTAAACACAATCCAGTGGTATCCTAAAACACCAATCCATTGTTCAGTCTATACACCATTCAGTAGTCAACCAAACACCAATCCAGTGGTAATCTAAATACCAATCTAGTGGCAATCTAAACACTAATCCCTAATAGAGGAGAAATATTCGACCTAACTTAAAAGCCTCAGAACAGACCTGAGCACCTCAAATTCCTTAAAGCCTCAAACTTGACCTGAGCACCACAAAATACCAAAAGCCTTAAAATAGACCTGAGCACCTCAAAATCCTCAAAGCCTCAAATCTAACTTAAGCACCATAAAATAGTGAAACTTCAAACTAGACCTAAGCGCCTTCACTTTTCAAACAAAGGACAATGCCCGAGTCATGCCATCAAATCTTAGCTCTTGCATTACTCCCTCTATACGTAAAGCCTCATACCTAACTTGAGCATCCTAGATTACCAAAATACCAAAAGCCTCAAACTAGACCCGAGCACCTCAAATTCCTCAAAGCCTCAGACCTGACCTGAGCACCACAAAATACCAAAGCCTTAAAATATACTTGAGCCCCTCAAAGCCTTAAATCAGACTTAAGCACTTCCATTTCCCATCTTGGGGGCAATGCCCAAGTCATGCCCTTAAATCTTAGATCGCGTATTACTTCCAACTTCACCAAAAGCCTCAAACCTGACCTGAGCACCACAAAATGCCAAAAAGCCTCAAACCAGACTTGAGCCCCTCAAAGCCTTAAATCAGACCTAAGCACTTCCATCTCCCATCCTAGGGACAATGACCAAGTCATGCCCTCAAATCTTGGCTTGTGCATTGCGTCTAGCTTCACCAAAAACCTCAAACCTGACCTGACTGCCCTAAACTACCAAAAGCCTCAAACCCTGACCTGAGCACAACCCTAAGAGCTTCTACGATAGATATGTAATGATACCCTTTTTTGTTTGCTTCTACTAGAGAATGACAACAACAATGGCTCTACCCCATGATTTTAGAGCACTAATGGAAGAGATGCTCCGAGAACAAGAGACCCATTTTCGAACTATGGTAACAGAGTAGAATGCTTCCCTTTAGAATATGATTGCTGCTCAGAAAGAGACTATTCTGAGGGAACTTAGGACCCTGATAACTACCAGTTAGAATGGCAATACTCCTCCCAACTAGATTGGGGGATCTAATGAACAGCTTGCTATTCCACCCAATGACGATCAGACTGCCTGAGGGTCAATTCTTGAGATAGGGGGCAACTTCCAATGCTACTGCCACTTCAAGCTAGACAGGGGATGATTCTACTTCTCTAGAGGTTAGGAAGATGATGGACAAGATGGAGTCCTTTCAAATTTTTTGAAAAACATCAAGAAGTATAAACACTTGATTGATGTAGACTCTTGCCCACTCTCTCCAGAGGCCAAGTTGCTTGCCAAGTTCAAGATGTTTACCATGGACAAGTTTGATGGCACCACATTCCCCAAGACTCATTTGAAAATGTATGTGGGTGCCCTCACTCCTCTTAGTGTGAATAATGGGCTCTTGGCTAAACTCTTTTAGTAATCCCTCATGGGTGTTGCTCTTCGCTAGTTTGTTGCCCTCGATAATGCCAAGAAGAAGACCTAGGATGAGATCTGTAATGCCTTCAACCAACAGTATCACTATAATGTGGAGGTTGACATTACCAGAAGAGATCTGGAGACTACCAAGTAGGAAGCCCGAGAATCCTTCTCTTCCTTTCTTACAAGATGGAGAGGCAAAAGCTGCTCAAATGCTCAATTGTCCCTCAGAACAGGAACAGATTGACATTATTGTCAAGAACTTTCTCCCCTCTTATCAGAGTCACCTCAGGACTCAGTATCTTCCAGACTTTTGAGCTCTCATTGCCACCACAACTAAAATTGAGGACCTGATCCATTTAGGCCAAATTAAAGAGGATCAAGCTTCTTCCTCTAGATATAAGAAGCCATATACCAGCTATCACACAGTTCCTCCCCCTCAGAAAGGCAGTGAGGTGGCCAATCTAACAGGCCAGAGACAATAACCTCCTCCTCCACCAAGACCAATTGCTCGACCAAATAGGTGCAAGTTCACGAATCTTGGGGTTCCTCTCTCATTTATCTTTCAGAAGGCTGTGGATGACAAGTTGATATAACCCTTGGAACCTAGACCTCTACTGAATCCAATTTCAAAACACTACAACCTTAACTCTTTTTGCTCTTTCCATTAAGGACCTGGGCACAAAACTGATGACTACAAGACCTCGAGACATAAGATCTAAGACTTCGTGGAGAGTGGCCAAATATTCCCTATTCGACCTAGACTGAACATAAACACTAATCCACTCCCCTAACATCAAAACAACATCCATATGATCCACTAGGAGCTAGACTCTGAATTGGGCCCCCTACTCCCCCCAATCATGAACAACTCATACTGTGTCATAGACCTGAATGACGTGCTTGAGGAAATCAATGCCACTACCCAAAGTGGGAGACAATATTCATCTCCTTCTGAAGCTTTACCTAATTGAGCCACCTTGGCCAAGGACATGCCCAGTTCAAGCTCGGAACCCTAGCTTGAGAATTTGGTTTTGGAACAGCTGAAGAAAACCAAGGCCAACATTTCTATATGGGGGTTGATTTAGTCTTCCTTCGTACACCGCCAAGCTTTGGTCAAAGCAATGAATCAGTGTCAGACAATTACTGATATCACTCTAGAAGCTTTGGTGGCTTCCATCATAAGAAATCCTCTAGCGATGACTCTCTACTTTTCAGACCATGAGATCCCTACTGAAGGAGATCACAACCATGCTCTCTATGTCACAATCCAAGCTAAGGTAAAATAGTGCCTATGGTTCTGGTAGATAACGGGTTAGCGCTAAATGTTTACCCTCTGAAGGTAGCTAGTTGTATGGGCTTAACTGCCAAAGATTTTATGCCTTCCAATTAGATAGTGAGGGCATATGACAACACCAGACAGGAAGTATTGGGCATGGTCGAGTTAGAGGTCACAATTAGGCCTGCAGTAATGATTATTCCTTTCCCTTCAACCTACTCCTAGGAAGGCCATGGGTTCATAAGGCTAAGGCAGTAGCCTCCTCTCTGCATCAGAAGTTGAAATTCCCCCATGGAAACACAATGGTAACAATCAAAGGAGACTTGGTAGGAAAATCAGAAATTCCCTCTTTGGCCCCACTATTGGAAATTCAGCCTAAGCCAGCAGTCTACCCATTCTTATGGGTTCCTTCGATTCAATTTAGTTTATCGAGGCAGAGTTGGTAAAGAAATCTTCCCAATGGACTTTGATCCCTCTAGTAACCCTATAGTGGCTAATATTTTAAGAACCATGTGTTACTTTCTAGGAATGGGACTAGGCCACAACCAGTAGGGCATGGCCTCCTTTACTGAATATTTGATTCCTAAACCTCTTTTTGGTCTTGGATTCAAGCTAACAGATGAAGACTGAGAGAAGGTGGAATACACCAAGTAGAAGGCGATAATGAAAGGTGAAACAACGGACATTCTAATGTGCCCATACTTTGAAACCCTTAACGGTTACTTTACCAAAGAGGGGGAATTAGAACCCTACTATTTCTTTCAAGAACCATGAGATTGCCCTTTAACCAAAAGACTAATCCCTGGTTTTGAAATTCCCTTTGACGTCTGGCTCTTAGTAGCAGACCGTGAGCCTCTCTTCAGACTCCAGACCGATTGGGAGGACAACATGGAGACCTCTCTCTTTAACCTCTGAATGATTGTTGATCAAGTGGAACCAGACCCCATGAACCTCATATAGCCCATCCCAAAACCTTTACAAAATTGGTACCTGGAGGAGTGCATAGAGCAGTCAACCTTCCTTCTACCTGAACCCAAACTTGAGTCACAAATAAAACTTGAGTCGGAGTCCATTTTAGAGTCTTCTCAGTCATTTGAGTCTTCTTTGTCTTCCTTGTTAGAAATAGGAGACCTCTTTGTAAAACTCAGTGTAAATGCCAATCATGGTGACTTTGTCAATAATAAAAAGTTTATGTTTTCTTGTTACCCTTTCTCCACCCTGAATGAGATTGCTGGCAAATTAGAAAAAGAAAATGAAATTGAAATATAGATAATAAAAGAGCAAATAAACATTGGCACAGACAATGCACCAAAGCACACATTAATTATGCATGAATGTTATTATAAATAGGAGTTGATAAAGCTCATCAAGTAGTATTCAGATTACTTTGTATGACAACCAATGATATGACTGGTATAGATCCTGACATTGTTGTTCATAAGATCCCCACTTATGATCACATCAATCTAGTGAAACAAAAACTCCGGAGGCAGAAACTAGAAATCTCTCTCAAAATCAAAGATGAAATAGCCAAGTTATTAGAGAACCACTTGATCGAGCCCATTAATTATCTGGCCTGGTTGGCTGATATAGTATTAGTTCTTAAGAAAGATGGCAAGATCAGAATTGGCATCGACTATTGAGATTTGAATAAGGCCTGTCCTAAGCACAACTTCCCTTTACCACATATTAACCTACTTGTTAACAGAATGGCAGAGTCTAGTGTGATTTTAGTCACAAATCTTTATGCGAGGTATAATTAGATACCAGTCAATCAGCCAGATAAATAAAAAACTTTATTCATCATAAAATAGGTTACTTATTGCTATAGAATGATGTCGGTTGGTCTGAAGAATGTTGGTGCTACTTATCAGAGGGTGGCCACTATGATCTTCCATGACCTGATGCATAAGAATGTGGAAGTATATGTTAATGACATGGTTGTCCACACTAGGGACAGACCAAGTCACCTAGTTGCCTTTGAGTAGTTATTCTCTAGACTCCAACAATATAATCTGAAATTCAAACTTGCCAAGTATCTCTTCAGAGCTCCATCTAGTATCTTCCTGGGCTATATGGTATCCAAGAGAGGGATTAAGATTGATATAGCAAAATCCAAAGTCATCATCGAGATACGACCTCCTAAAATAGAAAAGGAGATCAAGGGGTTTTTAGACCGCCTTCAATATATCGATTAATTTGTCTCACAACTAGCAGACACCTGTGGGCCAATCTTCAAGAAACTGAAAAAAGATGCCCCAAAAGCTTGGGATGACCAGTGTCAAAAAGCCTTTGAACAGATCAAAGCATACTTACCCAACCCTCTGGTTCTCCAACCTCCCAGACATAGAGACCACTCCTCCTTTATTTATCAGTAACAGATGAAGCAATCGGGGCTATGCTAGTATAAGAAGCACCAGATTCTCACAAAGAGAATGTCGTTTACTATCTAAGTAAGTGAATGCTAGAGATAAAAATGAAATATAGCAAGATCGAACAGCTATGCTTAGCTTGGGCATGGGTTTGCATCAAGCTCCAACATTATCTTTGCTCCTACACTACCCACATCATCGCTGACCAAAGTCCCTTGAAATTTCTTATGGAGAGGCCGGTTCTAGATAGTAAGATGGCTAAATGGGCTACCATCTTCACAACATTTGATCTAAAGTTTGTTGTGAAGAAAGAAATCAAAGGCAATGTGATAGCAAATCGCTTAGCCACATCTCCCGATGATGCTGATGTAGCAGACATTAAGTTTTTGGATGAAGACATCCTATAGATTCAGACAGATCAGTGAAAGATGTATTTTGACGGGGCTGCTAACCATCAGGTTACGGCATCGACGTGGTCTTAGTAACTCCAAATGGAGAATGATTATCCTTTAGCATTCAGTTGACATTCCATAACACTAATAATGAAGCAAAATATGAAGCTTGTATTGCTAGATTAGAGGTAGCTCTGATTATTCAGATTAGACATGTAACAGTTTATGGGAACTCTATCCTAATAGTCTCTCAAGCACTTAAGAAATGGAAGATCAAAGAGCAGCATTTGATCCCATATCTCCAGTGCCTTGATTAGTTGTTGATGCACTAGCACCACTTGCCTCCATGGTTGATACCAACCCCGACATGGTCATCAAACCCCTGAAAATTTAGATTCACCAACAGCTAGCCTATTGCTATAATCTCTAGCTCGCCGATGGTAAGCCTTGGTATTGGGACATTCAGGCTTAGTTAGAGAAGCAAGAATACCCTGAAGGTGCCTCTAAGTCTGACAAGAGGACCCTCCGAGAGCTATTAAAGAGTTACTTCTACAAGGATGGAATCATGTATAAACGGACATGGAACCAGGCACATCTCACGTGCGTAATCGAAGAAGAAGCTCAGCAAATCATGGAATGGGTACATGGCGGAGAAGAAGGCCCCAACATGAACGGGATGGCTTTGGCCCATAAGATCACTAATCAGGGTTATTATTGGCTGACCATGTGATCAGACTACACAAAATTTGTTCAAAAGTGTCATAAATGCCAGATTTATGCCAGGCTTCAGAAATTGCCCTCGATGGCTCTTCACCCTATCACAATACCGTGGCCCTTTGCAACTTGGGGAATCGATGGTAAAATCACCCCAAAGTCCTCTAATCAGCATGAGTACATCCCGGTAGCCATCAACTACTTCACTAAGTGGGTAAAAGTTGCATCCTATCATGTTCTGAACTTTAGATAAGTAGCTTAGTTCATTTAGAAAAACATCATATGCAAATATAGGGTCCCCTTTAAGATCATAAAAGACAATGGGTCTTACTTTTAGAGAGAGGATTCCATTCTAATGACTAAGTATAGAATTCAGCACCATTGCTCTTCACTCTATAGGCCCTAGACCAATGGAGTAGTTGAAGTGACAAACAAGTCCATCAAGAACATTTTTCAGAAGATGATTCGCAATCATAGTAGCTGGCATGAATAGCTACCATTTTCCTTATAGGGATACAGAGCCTCCACTAGGACGCTGACCAGGGCGACAACTTACTCACTCATATATGGGATGGAAGTAGTCCTCCCTATCGAAGTCCAGATCAAATCAGCCAGGGTCATAAGAGAAAGTCAGCTGCTCGAAACTAAATGGGATGAAAACTATCACAACCAGTTGAACACTATCGATGAGAAAAGGTTAGAGGCTCTTAATCAGATTCAGAGCTACCAATAGAGAATAGCCAGGCACTTCAATAAGAGAATTTGGGATCAGAAACTCGTAGAAGGTTGTCTCGTACTCAAGAAAATTAAAGCTCCTGTGCAAGATCCTCGGGGTAAATTCAGGCCAAATTGGGCAAGCCTCTACATATTGAAGAAAATCCTCTCTAGAGGCAGTGTCATCTTATTAGACATAGATGGTAACGAGTTCACGAATCCATGCAACTTGGATCAACTCAAAAGGTACATTGTGTGAATGCATTTAGGCATTAGCACCAGAAATATCATTCCTTTATGTCACCGTAAGGCTAAACCACAGTGACTTGATTTATGAAAATATATTCCAAAAGTATGGGATACGTAGATAGCCCAATCTGTGGGTGTGGTCACAATAATAATAAAAACATATTTTACCCTGCTCCTCTTGAAAATTTTAGATTTTCTATGCTAGTGTAAAAAAAATCAAAAATCAAAACAAATCAAGTTAAGCTAAAAACCTGCAAGGGCAGGCGGCTTAAGCAAAATCAAAAGCCCGCTAAGTTGAAAACCCGAAAGGGCGGCTTAGGTAAAAGTTAAGGCTCAAAAGCATCAATCTCATGAAGGATAAAATTGAATTTCCTCTCAAAATGTCAAAATGATTCCCTTTTTACATATCTTAAATCAGTACAAGCTATGTAAAAAGAAAATCACAAAAGCTCTATCCTTCAGGCATCTATCTTTGCTGTCTATCTATGTGCATCAATCCTAAGCGTATACACTATCTAGAGTATCAAAGCCAAAAGCGTGTCAACTAAACCCTCTACACATCATGGGTCAGTATCCTATCTCAAAGCCCTCACAAAAAATATGGGCTGCATCAAAAAGTTAAAATAAAAAACAAAAGTTCTACCCTATCAACATAAGGTCGGCATGCACCAAGGGACTAGGCGAACCGTTTGCGCTGCCTCAGAGGCATCTCCATAGGGTCATCATAGTCCTCAAGGCCAACTCATCCGATAGAGTCTAAACCCATCTCAGTAATCCTCCAAAGTCTAAGCCCATCTCTCGTGTCAAAGTCGCTCTGCGCTCCCTCTCTCGACTACCATGCTTTGCAACTGACCAAGCCTTATAAGCAGCAGTCCTACCCCCAGAAACTCTAACCTCAACTATATTAGCCCCTCTCAACTAGCTACCCAAGATAGCCATAGTAACCCTAGGAGAGATTAGTATATCCTGGAAAAGAGCTCCAGTTGGTGGCAACCCTTGAACATGCCCCATCTGCCTCATCAGCCCAGAAACCATGGTAGAATATGATGTTATCCATGCCCAGCAAATAAGCCATCTGGTACCCAGTAGACCAAACCAGGAACAGCCTAATCCCATACCAATCAAATCTCTACAAGATCTTATCTAGCCTCAGCACTGACAACCACTGTAACCATGCGTCCTCTGACCTGAGCCTCACCACGACTTACCTAGAATGATATTGAGATGACTCATAAGGATAGCGTTAAGGTGGCTTCACTACCCTCAAATGACTCCTCAACCAGACCTGCAAGATTAGACATTGCACCATCATAATATAAATGAAATAGGCATTCACATGCAATACCCCTTTTATCCAGACAGATTCAACTATAAACATAATCAAAGCAGTTCAAATCCCTTCCTAAAATATGCAAGTCCATTCATTGCCCTGATACTCATACCATAACGGCTTAAATTAATCTTCTCCACTTTTATCAGCCTCTTAGTCCACCTTTTCATGCCATAACTGAGGAATGGCTCTATTTTTGGGCAGAGTGCATGAAATTTGAGAGAATAGGGCCCCAGGGTACAAAATGATAAGCGTTTTAGAGCCATAAATGAGGTATTTATAGGGCTCAACCTCCACCAGCCAGAAAGGTACCAGCGCCGATCAAGAAATAATCGACACTAGTGGGCCTAAAACACGTTGTTTTGGCCTTGGAAAAGTGCCAAAACAGCACCGATCTAGAGGTTACCGATGTTAATCTCAGGCAACATGGTGCCGATAGGCCACTAAAAGAAAAGAGAGAAAAAAAAAAGAGAAGAAGAGAAAAAAGAAAGCTAGACTAAAAAATAAAACACTGGCATTTCGGGCCTCATTTTCTCATAGACACTTCCTCAAAAATTGAGTTAGAACATCAGAAATGACATGTCATTCATCACGCATACTTATGAAATTCATATCAGAACACGAGCTAATAGGGCGATCAGTGCCAAGTTCATTCGAAAAAAATAGGGCAATCAGTGCCAACAGACTTAATGACCAGGGTGATCAGTGCCAACTTGACCAGGATCAAGGCGACTAGCGCCAGGTTAAAACAATCAGGGTGACCAGCACTGAATCAGATAAAATCAAGGCAACCAGCGCCAAATCAAACTTAATCGAGGCGACCAACACCAAATCAGACAAAATCAGAGCAACCAGTGCCACCAATCCAGAAAATAGGGCGATTAGCACCGAGTACAATCCAAAAATTAGGGCGACCAGTGCCAAATCAGACAAAACCAAGGAGACCAGTGCTAGGTCAGAACAATCAGGGTGATCACAGCTAAGTTCATCCAAAAACCAAAGCAACCAGTGCCACCAATCCAGAAAACCAAGGTGACCATCACAAAACTCATCCAGAAACTAAGGAAACTAGTGCCACCAATCCAGAAAATAGGGCGATTAGTGCCAAGTACAATCCAAAAATCAGGACGACTAGTGCCACATTAGACTTAATTAAGGCAACTAGTGCCAAATCAGATAAAATCAAGGCGACTAGCGCCAGGTCAGAATAATTAGGGTGATCAGCGCCAATTCCACTTAAAAAATAGGGGGACCAGTGCCAAACTCATCTAGAAATCAAGGCGACTAGCTCCAAGTCAGCTAAAAATAGGGTGACCAGCGCCAAGTCTGAATAAAAAAAGCAATCAGTGCCAACCAGTTTAGCGAACAGGGCAATCAGTGCCCACGCAACCAGACTAGACGACCAGTAGCAAAGGTAAAATAGGGCAGCCAATGTCAATAGATTCAATAAACAAAGCGATCAATGCCAATTTGACAAAAAAAATAAGGCAACTAATGCCAAAATCAGACAAAATAGGGCGGTCAATGCCAAGTTCAATACAATTCCAGGGTGATCAGTGCCAAATTTATTCTGAACACTAGGGTAGTCAGTGCCATTGATGCAATAAACAAGGCAACTAGTGACAACCAGTTAAGCAAATAGGGCGACCAATGCCAAATGCAACCAGACTCAGCGACCAGCGCCAAAGGCAAAATAGGCAGATCAATGTAACATATAATCAAGTATGATGTTCAGGCAATTAGTGCAAGTCATATAAACTCAAACATCCAGTGCAAACAAATAAAGAGAGAAGAGTAGACATGGTAAAATAAAAAATAAAAGTTAGATATTCTATTAACAAAAGCTTTGGTCGGGACTTTACAAAAGAAGGTGTTGCTATTAGAGTAACACTAACTCAAAATTACTATAAAAGCTAAGTCCTTGAGGCTACCCAAGCTAAACCACAGTCTACTCAAGTGGACCCACAGTCTATGCGAGTGACATGAGCATACATTCAAAGTCCCATCGATGCCTCAAGTCATCCTACAACTTCTAGACTTGGTCCTCCATAAAGCTCTCATGGGTCAGGGCCTTAATCAACGCCCTTCAAAGTTGGCCCACTAGGAGAGTAGTCCCCTCACACCAGTTAGGAGGAGGCTGCAACAAGAAAAGCACCTAGTAAAAGAAAAAAAGAGCATGTATACGGGAACACCTCTCGTATAGACTGACCAATGGTCAGGGACTTCCTCTGGTAGCATGACGAAAGCCATGCCATGGCGAGTGACATATCTCACTCATTGCATCCCCATACCGAGGAAGTCAGGCATCGCAGGAATTGACCCTTGACAACTGGCCTTAGGTCTTGGTGCTGATGGTTGAGCCCATTCTTGCTCCACCTCCCAAGTTGGCATAGGCTAAGATCCGTTCACGCTCCTCCCAAACTCGTTTAGCAAAGAATAAGGGGTAAGTGGGGATTTGGAACCCATACCGCACATACGATCTTTAAAAAACTCTAGAAAAGGGGAAGAAAGGAGCAAGTGAGGAGGTGTGAAAAATGAGGTCAGCCCCCTCCCCTATTTATAGAAAATAAGGAAGATGAGCCTTAACCTTGCTCGAAAGAACTCACTCCTCCCAGTCTTGTAGGCTAAGATCCGTTCACCCTCCTCCCAGACTCGCTTAGCAAAGAATAAGGGGTAAGTGGGGATTCAGAACCCATACCACACATACGATCTTCAAAAAACTCTAGAAAAGGGAAAGAAAGGAGCAAGTGAGGAGGTGTGACAAATGATGTCAACCCCCTCCCCTATTTATAAAAAACAGGGAGGATGAGCCTTGACCCTGCCCGAAAGAACAGACTTTTTGGGACTCATCCAAACTCCAATCAACAGATGGTCATAGTCAAAACGTCCATAACAGAATTTCATATTCATTCGTATATTCTGATCTGATAGACAATTACAGACAAGCCCTGAAAAACTAGATAAATCAAACCGGCTCAAGAAAAATTTCCTCAGATATCATATGAGACTCACACAGGATGTTCCAAACATCGCCACATACTTCCAGGCACAATTTTTAGACCACGTTTACTTTCACAAGAGTTGAAATCATAGTTTGACAAACTGGACCTTGATCAGCTTCGATCTCTCGAAGGGGGCAAACTATTGACCATGATTTCAGCACCAGGCTCTAGAAAATTTCGCCATGGTTCCAATGACACGAGAATCAACAGACGTTGTTTAAGTCTTGAATGGACTCTGGAATCTTGGAAACCCAAAAACCAAAGGGGAAAGGCATCCTAGTAAATTGCCTTGACCGGCACCAGTCAGCCTAACGGCAGCACCGATCACCTAGGCGATGGCGCTGACCAGGCTATCGCCGGGGATCCCTTCCAGGGCCAAAAAAAAGGTTTCCAGCACTGATTTAGGGATGGCCAGTGCCAACCTGGCCGGCTCAGCCATCCCCTTTGCCTATACAAGGCACACTCCCCCCCTCTCATTCAATCTCCTCTTGTTGCTTGATCGAACGCTTCTCAAGCATCAACGATTCTAATACTCTCTATTGCGATTCTATTGCCAAGAGTTCGACTTTGCTCATCTTCCATAGTTGAGTTTCAAGCCCGATTTGGTTCTCAAAAGTTGATCATTTCGACTTTCACTCACACTTTGACCTTCCCTAGGTCAAAGTTAGGTGATTAAATATTAATCAAATCTAGCAATTGATTAATAATTCATTATTTAATAATATTAAGACTAATATATAGGTCCTCGCGCCCTGCCTTTGCCTACATTGGAGGAAGACTCGACCTCCTTGGTCGACATCACACTGTGGAGCTGCGATCAACCCACATCACGAGGGTATAATTACTTAACTCAGACTTTGTCAATTAAGCTCGGTCCATCTGGCACCTTATCAACTATTAAGCTTGATCCAATCGGTACTATGCATGCTTTAAGCTCAGTTCATCCGGCAAACTAAGCTCATCCAGCCAATAAAATCAGTTTTCAAAACTAAACCCAAAATCAGCCAGCAAACTAGTAAGCCCACTCTTGGAGTGGCACCTTCAAAACCCTACCACCTTGATTAGTGCTAAACTTGGTGTGCCCTGATCGTCATACAAATAAGGTATGAAGGCATACTTATGAATTTTAGCCTAGGTAGTGAGCCCTTAACTGAACTGACCAGTCGGGACTTAGGGGAATGTCGACCTAGAACTCCTTGATAATGAGGCCAGAGTCAAGCTCCCCTCTAAAATACACATTTACTATAATTGCTTACTTTTAATGCACTAGATTTCTGATATTGAAATGCATTATGAGTATGCCCATGCATTGATAAATTGACATTCATGCAAAATAATCTTTTTGATTTTTAATTTCAGCCTAAACTATTGATCCACGCAATGAAACCAAAAACCTAGTCCCCAAATCTAATGATTTAAGGTTGGTGCAATTTATCCATTGTGGCACATGAAAGGAGTCAAACATGGGGTTTTTACCTTATATTTTCTCCTAAAATAAAAATAAAGTAAGGTGGTGACTCTCACACACAACACACAGTCAAAGCGCTCCAAAGAGCCAACCGGATATCACTTAAGCGCTAAGTAGAGCCTTAAAACTGGTAAAATTGATAATTAGATCAATTAATCAGATCATCTAGTCACATACAAGGCTTTAACTAAAATGAACCAAGAAAGGACCATAGCAAGGGTCTGACCAGTCTTAGACGTTTTCCAATTTTCTTTCGTGATGAACCGATCAATGGGACCATCAGGTTGGATCTCAGTAATAGCGGGTCTGACTCACGGTGCCTGGGAGGGGGCTCACAAGTGGTTGAGTTCATCCCTACTAAAAAATAATTGGTAGATATTTTCACTAAATCTTTAAATGAAATCCAATTCTTCTTAATTAAAAGAAAACTGGGTATGTTAGTTCTAAATTTTAGTTTAGAACTCTATAAGTATGTTCTAAAATGCTTTCTATGTTTGAATTTGAAAAATCTGTTCTATGTTATGTTTCTAAATTTTATTCTGTGTGATTTCTTCTTTGAAAAGTTTTTTGTCTCTAAAAGAGCTATACAAGGTTCTGATGTGGAAATCGAATTGTATTTTTATTAGACAAAATAAAACAATCAATTTTTATATATTTTTTTTGTTTCTTTATTTTATTCTATTTTATTTTTAGCAGCAATTTTTTTGTGTCAATTTATTTATTAAAATTTAATTTAGGATTTTGCTTTAGTCGATTTAGTTTCCTTTTTTGGCCATTATTTTCTTTTCTTCTTTTTATTTCTCTCTCTCTCCCACGCCTCTGCCATAACTTCTTTTATAAGTTGTTTCTCTCTCTCTTTAAGATTATAACTTCTTTTAATTGTTTTCTCTTTTTTCTACCAAAACTTTATTTGCTCTTCTTTATTACTCTTTCTCTCTCTCTCTCTCTCTCTCTCTCTCTCTCTCTTAACAAAACCCTACTCTTCTCTATTCTAAAATATGAGACATGGCCAGATCCAATTCCTCCTCCTCTTTTGATTCTATGACTAATGAGGAACTAGAACTCCTCATGAAGTTAATTTAGAAGTACAAAAAGCAAGAGACAAAACTCACCTAGGCGAAATAGAGAAATCGAAAGGAAAGAAAAAAGCAAAAGAAAAGGGTTTTGCTTCTCGTGGTAATAGTAAATTTGTCCCATCCCCAAACTCACCTATGCGCTCTTATGTGATTGATTGAAAGTTCTTTGGAAAATTAGCATTCAATTTTAAAGAGTTGTTTGAGGTTCAAGGGTGGATGGAGATCTTATCTGTAAGTAAACCTTGTTATGAGAATGTGGTGAAAGAATTTTATGGTTCTCTTAGAACCCTTGGTCCAGAAGTATTTTTTGTAAAAATTGATGGAGAAACCAGATTGTTATCCTGCACAAACCTAAGCAACATTTACAAAATAACAAACATTAGGTCTAGGGTAACAAAGATTAAGGAAGCCACTAGGGTTGATGAAAACAAAAAGGATGAATTTATAAGGAAAATCACTAGAAGAAGGAGATCTGCAGAAAAATAGAGTGTGATTGAATGCTCTAATCTTCATGAGAATATGAAGTGGTTGTACAAATTAGTTATGCACTACATGTGTCCTAAGAACGGCTGTCTCACTTATGTAAATTAGGTTGAATTGCGAATAATATGGCACATAGTTAAAAAGAAGCCTTTCAATTTTTTTCATGCTATTTGTGATAAAATGCATAGCAATCTGAAAAAGCTACCTTACGGTATGGTGTTTAGTCCTATTTTTGAGTTTCTAGAAGTAGATTTGAAAAAGAAGCAGTGTTATAATGTTTCAAAATTAGATAGTAATTCTTTGAAATTGAAAGATGAGGAAGATGAAGAAGAAAAAGAAAAAGTGAGAAAGAAAGAAAAGAGAAGAAGAAAGGAAAAGGAAAAGAAAAAGTAAGTTTAGAAAAAGAGAAATCTAAGGACAAGAAAAAAAAAGAGGAAGTTAGAAAAAGAAAAAGAAAGATTAGAAGAAGTAGAAAAGGAGAAAGATATAGAAAAAGAAAAAGAGGCAAAAATGGAAAAAGAATTTGGGAAAGAAGCTGATTCAGAATTGGAACTTGAAAAAGAAGAAGAACAAGAAACAAAATTAGAAAAAGACATAGAAAAAGAAGTTGAGATTGAAACTGAAGTGCCTCAAGATAGAGAGGATTTCGTGGATCTTGGAAGTAAACTTGAGAAGGCAAGCAAAGACAAAGAAGAAGTGGTTGTTGAAGATGCTAGTGAGGCCGAAATTGAAAATTGGAGATAAGTGATGAAGAGGAAATAGAACTAGAAACTGAAACTAGAAAGTTCCTTATTTAGAAGACAGAGAATTCGGGATAGCAGAGATAGAGAAGCAACTCATTGAGGAGCACAATAATGAGCTTGATGAAACTATTAAGTATGAAAAAGTAGTAATAGCTCATACTCAGTCACTGATTGCTTTTATGGAGAAAATGAAAGATATAAATGCAAGGAGACTGACTATTCTAAAGATAAAGTCTACACCTTTTTCTCCATCCTTTGAAAAGCTAAAGAGATTCAAGTGCACAGCTGGGAGGTCACCAAATTGGAGAGGCAAACTTCCTCGCATCCTTTTTTTAAGAGATTCAAGAATCCAGCTGAAACCTCAATTGCTCAAAACCTCAGGCGTTCTAAAAGGAAAAGGATAGATTCAAAAACTCAGTGACTCCTTCATAACATGTTCTAATTATGTGTTTTATTATTTTCTGAACTTCTATTGATTTTTCTTATTTTTGTTTATTTTTGTTCATGTTTTGAATTTTTATATTTTTATTTTTGCTTTGATCTGATAACCCCCCTTTTATGATGACAAAAAGGGAAAGAATACACAGATATATATTCTAATGCTTAGGTACTTGGAGGAGAACACAAACATATTTGTTTAAGTACTTAATCCTTTTGCTTAACATGTTTCTAACCCTGTGATATTTTTGTTCTAATATTTATTTCTATATGAACAGAATATATTATGCTCTAATTGATAGACTTTAGAATTTTTTCTAATTCTAAAGTCAGTTTCTATTTTTATGCACTATTCTAAATCCCTTATGCTTTAATTGCATTTAGTCAGGGGAAGTTTTATCTATGCTCTAATTTTTGCTTCATGATAAATCTATTATATTTAAAACTTATATCTTGTTGACATGCATAAACTTAGGGGAGCACATGATTTTATGTTTGATAAATTTATTGGTTTTATCATCATCAAAAAGGGGGAGATTGTTGGCTCAACAGTCAACTTTATCTTGAGATTTTGATGATTATGAAAAATAAATATATTTAATATTATTATATTGCTAAAGTTTTTTATGTAAATTTTTAATATGAAAACTGCTAAAGAAGGCAAGCTCCTATAATCCAAGATTTTTTTAAGACCTTGAAGATTATTGAAGATCTTTTTAGAGGTTAGTATCTTAGAATATTTTATAAGATAGATGATATTCTATTTCTATCTATAAGCACAAAATCTATTTTTATCTCGCTCAAAATTGTTTTTAAAATATTCTCAAAAATTGTCTTAGGAAGAAAAGTAAAATATTTGCTCTTTTAATTTCACTTACCTAAATTAAAAAGATTTTCGCTTAAACATTTTTTATCATAAATAATTGAGTAGTTTTTGCAAAAGATTCATTATTCTTTTATTTTCAAAAATTCAAGAAACTCTTAAAGTAAAGATTCAATGTCTTTTATAATGGGATTTTTATTCCTCTTATAAAAAGGTTTTTTCTTCTTTCTAAAATTGGAGATTTTGCAAGAGTGAGAATCCATTAATTAAAAGTTTCTGATCTTTTCAAAGCTCTCTCTTTCACCCCTTTATTTCATTTCATTTATTTGCTTCAAGATATATTTTTAAAGAGAAAAGAAATTTGATAAAAAAATTTTCTGAAAAACAGTTTTGAACTTTATTTCTTTTTTCAAATTTTATTTTTTTAATTTCTTTTTTCAAATTTTTTTTTTCTTCCTGTGCTTATAGTTGCATTTCTCTTTGTTCATATAGATTATTGTAATCTATTATGGATTAGAGATTTTCAAACGAAAAACATTTATGTAATAGCTTAGGTGAAAAGCTATGGTGTTATAGGTTATTAAGCGACCTTCTCTTGTGTGAGATTTAATGTCTTGATGTGAGTTTATGTTCTTTGTAAAAATAAAAAGGATAGAGGTTGACTAGAACCTTTAGAAATCTAATGGGACAAATGTTAGATCTAGGTGTTGATTTATTTCCTTGTAAAGTCGATTTGTTTCTTACCCTTAAAAAGAGATAACATAGTGGAGGATCTCAAGATGAGTCTTGGAGAGTAGATGTAGGCGAGTTAGTGTAGAACCACTATAAATCTCTTTGTTTATCTTTTTCATTTTCTGAAGGTCTGCTTGATTATATTCTGTTTACACAACTTTTAGTCTTTTTCGAAATGCAAAGTTGTTGATGATTTTATGTTTTTAAATGTGAATAAGCTTTATCTTTGTGGAACATTTAAACTCTGAATTTCTGTATTGTGATTATACCAAGTTATAATCTATCCTTCTATATTCAGTATATTTCACAATTTGAGTTATAATCAGTTTTCTAATTTTGGATAAGCTTTGTGAAGTAGTTCTAAATGTAATAACTATACTTCATAGAGTCTTTTTAATTTTGCATAAACTTTGTGAAGCAGTTCTAAATGCAATAATTGTTCTTCATAGAGTTGTTCTAATCTTGCAATAAGATTTGTGAGGAAGTTCTAAACTTGATAATTGATTCTCACAAATGCTTTTTAATTCCACTATAAAAGAATTCTAATTTTATATTGTGAAAAGTTAAATTTTTAGAAAACTCAATTCACCCATCCTTGGATTGTGCCATACATAAATGGGATCCACAAATATCTTTTATCTGTTTAGAAATTCACTCATGATAATTTAGTTTTCTTTGAATTTTTATCTACCCATTTTGTTGTTAAGGATCAGAAGACCAAGGAGGTGCTACTTCAGTGTCCCAGTGAACATGGAGCGTATGTCCTCAATCCTTTTAAGAAGCAAGCATTGGTGTTTGAAGCTTCTAGATTTGATGATTGTTATGTCAAATTGGGTCACCCTCATTTTAAAACTGGTTCACAAATTTTGAAAGAGTCATAATTGTCTACTTCTATAAAAGTCTTGAGTCCTTATTCGTCTTGTGCTTTAGGTAAATTAGCTTGTATCTCTCTTGGACTATTAATCATTGTAATTCTTTCCTTTTGAAATTATTTTTTTCGATGTTTGGAGTGTTGCACCTATGTTATCTTCATCAGGCCATTGTTATTTGTTACTTTTTATAGATGATTACACCCGATTATGGGTCTATCTTTGAAGAATAAAAGTGATATTTATTATGTACTTTTGCAATTTCAATCTCTTGTTGAGCATTAGTTAATACTCCCTCCATTCTATTTATATAGAGAAAATTTTCTTTTTTGGCGTTCTATTTATATAAAGAAACTTTTCTAATATGGTAACTTTAGGACTAATGCCAAAGCGAAAGGTCCAATATGCCCTTACTTTGGTTTATAGATTAAACATTAGCTTTGGGAGTATTTCAAGAAAGTTGTAGACATTATTGTTGGTGGCATTTAATATTAACAAATTGACTGAAACGTGCATAAAAAATTATAAGATTAAGATACATTATGCATACATTAAGATACATTGTGCATTAGCTTATGCTTCACATTTAATTGTGCACATATAGTGAAATTTACTCACAACTCTAATAAATCGATAATGGGAGGAAATTTCCTTCTAAACAAAAGTGCTCAAATAAAATAGTTGTGCCCATTTAGTTGATCCTGATGAAACACAGTCTCTAAACAATGAAGAAAGTGATGATTCCTTGATGCTGAGATTTTGACAATCAAAGCAGTAGAAAAGTGATGCTTTTTTCTCAATTGAAGTTGTGTCTTTTACTTAATTCTAAAAATTTATTTGTATTGATTTATATTTTGTAAATTTTTCCATAAAAGCATTAGTTGTGTTTAAATGTACTCTGATAATGTTTAGTACTCTTTTACAATTTTAATGCAATTGTTTAATGGCATTTTAAAAATGGTTTAAGTTGCAAAAAAGAACACTCTCGCTCTTCCATTAACTTAATCATATTTTGTTGCTTCTGTTAATAAGATAATTAGAAAATATAAATAATTGGTGCTCATATTTTCAAGATTTTTTGCTAACTTATATAACAAAATGTTGACTTATGAAAATTGTTGTGGATACTTGCAATTTGATTTTAATAGACAACTTTACCTTTTAGTTAGTTTACATGTACAATAAAAATATGTGCATATTTGTCCATGACAATACACATATATTAAAAATATGTGCAATAAAAATTAATAACCAGTGACATATTGAGTAGTAGATGTTGCACTTTTATTGCTTTTATTAATAAGATAACCGAAAAATGTGAATGATTGGTGCTTGTATTTTCAAGGTTGTTTACAAATTTATATAATAGAATGTTAACACATGAAAATAGTTTCAAGCACTTACAATTTGATTTTGATAAATAACTTTATCTTTTAGTTAGTCCACATATACAACAAAAATATATGTACATTTTTACATTTTTACCTTTTAGTTAGTCCACATATACAACAAAAATATATGTACATTTTTACATGACAGTACATATATATTAAAAGTTTGTGCAGTATAAATTAAAAATCAGTAAATATATTGAGCACTATATATTGAACCAATGAATATTTTGATTCCAAATTTCTTTTTTTATGTGAAAATATGAAGAGGTAAAATACAGAATTTGAGGTTGAAATTTTTTGCTTCAAACTTTCTTTCGACTTTCACACTAATTTTCTCTTCCAAGTTTCATACTGAAATTTTAGTGCACAATTAAATAGCCATATTTTTTTGTTATTGGAAGTTTAAACATATAAAATGTCTTATTTAAGTAAAACATCCTCTCTCTCATCATTTATCACCTTTTATTGAAAATTATAAACCACTTTAATATCTTTTCAGGGGTAAATTAGGAAGAAACCTACAAAAAGACCACCTCCTTAATCCCAAAGAAATTTTGACTTTCTCTATATAAATGGAATGGAGTGAGTATATAAATAAAGGCTTCCATTCTGATTGGGAAGATGAGTATCAAAAGTTGCATAAATATTTCAATTCGATTAGCATTCTACATAGAATTGCTTGACCATAAACTCATGAACAAAATGGAGCAGTTGGACAAAAAATTCGTCATATGATTGACAAAGGATTAACTTTCTTAGCTCATGCTTCTTTGCCTCTTAAATTCTGAAATTTTGCATTTGAAAAATGGGTACTACATTACTTAATAATATGGATCAAATATTTTACAACAAAAAATTTCCTTTTTATTTACTTTATAATCCCAATTACCTCGCCTTCAAACCTTTTGGTTTTGCAGTTTTTCCATTATTGCGTCTTTATAATCACCATAAATTTCCTTTTCGCACTAAACCTTATGTATTTCTTGGTTTTAGTCCTAATCATGCTACTTATAAGTGTCTTAACATTAATTTTAATCATATTTATTTGGTGCATCATGTTAAATATTGGAATTTGAATTTGATTAAGGATTATTGTATCAACTTAGGACTTGGAATTTTATGTTTTCATATCATAGAATTTTTATATTTCATCAATGTCATAGTATGGATCATGGATAAATATGTTGAAAGAAATACTTTATGGATAATATTGATTGTTGCTATTGATGATGTCTTTGATATGAATCAATATGTTGAGATTGAGACTTTCTAGTTGATGATATTTGAATTGGTTATTAGAGTGCTTCTTATTTTCACAGGTTTTAGTTAAGTTTAATTTTTAAGAGAAATTCTTACAGTTTTTCTATAGGATTTTTTAAATTATTTTCTAAGAAAAATTATGGACTTGCTAAATATATGAGATTTGAAGCATTCCTAAATCATATCTTTAGTTTAAGTTTGATTCCTATATCTTAAAGTAGTGACTTGGCACAGAATATGACATCTATTATCCAATCCTTCGTGACCAAATAATGGCATTACAATAAGTGTCTAATTTCATGCATTATGCCTCATCAACTATTAAAAAAATCTTAATATTTTAATAGTTTTTATCAGTATTCTGAGAACCGGACCAGTCATTGAACCGGTGAAGATATAGGTTCACTGAACTGGAAGGTCCAACCGTATTCAATACAGTTCAACCGAATTTTTATGTACAACGTTTTAAAATATAATTTTTAAATACAATTCAGAATATAGAATTTATAAATATTAAAACTATTACAAAAAAATACCAAATTTAACAGTAAAACAAAAATAATCAATTACCATAAAAATTAGTGACTATATATATATATACAGAGAGAGAGAGAAAGAGATTTTCAATTTTTCATTTTTGAAATAATAAACATTTAATAGCAAATGCAATTTGCAATTGATCTTAAGAATAAGAATACAATTAGTTTTCTCCATTTTAAACTCACTCACTATTTCTATGAATGGAAAAAGTAAAAACATAAAAAAGCCTACAGATATATATACGGATTTTACCGTTTTATAAACAAAAGTCAATATAAGAATAAGTTAAAAAAAGTAATTAACATTGTTCATTATTTGATATTAAGTTATTAACACGCATTAACTACAGATATGATTAGACAGTAGCAGCAGACTATCATGCAAAATGGGCAAGAGGCATAAAAAGACATGTCTCTCTTTTTATTTTAAAACAAACTGTAACTTTTACCGGTTCTTTTCATAGATTTTTTATCTGATTTTCTCTAGTTCTGTTTGATTCCTACCGATTTTTTAACTTTCTAGTTTTAATAATCAACTCGAACTAGATCACAGTTCGATTTTCGGTTAAACCGATTGAATCAGACCTACCAATCCAATTTTCAAAACCATGGTTTTTACTTTTAATATTAAAATAAAATATCTTAAAGGGAAAAGATGTTTAAATTTAAATTAGAGATAGATAAGTTATAGAAATCAAATAAATCTAAACTTGAGAATAAATGATAACAAAATTATTTAGTTATTTATAAATACTTAACTTCAATGTAAGAAAATACTTTTATATTTAATCATAATATAAATTTAATATTGTATTTCAGCGCGCGCGCGAACACATATATATATATATATTGAAATAATTTTACAATTACAATTAAATTATTATTATTATTATTTATGTTATAAAATTGTGCGTCTAAAAATTTTATAAATGATTCATTAAAATAAAAATAAGAATTTTTTTTTATTTATAAAGTGGCATGAATTGGGTACCGAACTATATTTCGATATTTGATAAATTTACTTTATTTTGCGATAAATAATTTTAAATTAAAAGTAAAAAATTATGTTCAAAGTTGAAAATTCGGTCTATCCAATCTAACCATGGTCCAGTAATGACACTAGTTTGATATCCGTAGGAGTGGAAATGTAACAGTCCATTTATTTAGTGTCTTTTTCAGTGTCGATAATAGTGATTTACCGGTCTGTGAATAGTACCATCGATTCTGGACTTGGTATTATTTCAGTCCAAAAAAATTTCTACGTATGTCTAATATTGTATTTAATACTTTTAAAACATGTTTGCATGATTTAGGTGGGTAGAAAATATTTCATGAATATTTTTTGAGAATTAAGACATTAAATGAATAGTATTTTCTAGTGTAGTATGTTAAGGAATAATTGAGGAATTATCTTCATGGAATTAATTTTAATTAATTGGTGGAGTTAAATAATATTTGGAAGAGAATTATTTGATGAATATTTAGAGCCTTTGGATGAGAATACTAAGAACTTGATCATAGCCATTCATTTGGCATAAAAGAGAGAAGTCAAGTTTGATTTTTCTACTTAAAAGTTACCACCTAAGCAACACTATTCACTCACCTTCTCCACCCCTTCTACACGCCATTTTCTCCTCTCCTTCTCTTCCATTTTCTTCAATTTCTTACCTCTAAACCACACCCAAATCACTTAATTAAGCCTTGAATTAATAACCAAACATTAAAAACTAAGCAAAAGGGGTAGGAATTTGTAGTCTTTAAGCTCGGAATTTGGAGTTACCATTGGAGCAAGTAAGTTGTGACTGTTAGAATTTGTGATTTAAAAAGTAAAATTCAAGGGTTAGACATGTAATTGATGCATTAAATCATGCTCCACCTATCTCTTGTGTTAATTTTTTATTTTAATGTAAATTTTTCCTACTTGAAGAGGTTGGTGAACCCTCTCTCAAAGGGAAGGAAAAAGCTAAAGAGTAGAGCTTTATAAGCTCCTTCAAGCTTGATTAAGAGGTTAGTCAACTAATATCTCTATTCCCCTTTCATTTTCTTAAATTTTCAATTTTTAGGTTTTTGAATGGAATTTTGAGAATTGTGTGAATTGAGTTAGGGAATGAGTATTTGAAAGAATTTACATGATTTTCTATGTATTTTAAGCTTAGTGAAATGCTTGAATGGGGAGAAGAACAACTCCTTTCCTCTTCCCCATGGTTGGCCGAACCTCCCTAAAAGGAAAGGCCTTTGATTTTGTTCTTTGCTTTGCTTTTTTTTTTTTTTTATGGTAAATGTATTTTGAGATGGCATTCTTTTAAGAGACTGTGATTATTTTGAGAAGAAACCATTTTTCCTTTAATTTGGAAGAAGTGGCTGAACCTATGTAGGTGAAGGACACTTTGTTTTTTTTTAATTTCTAAGTTTGATTTTAACTTAAATGAGTTTGTTTATAAGAAATTTGATAATGGTTTAAAGCTTTACTTTGAATTCCAATGTTTTATCATTTCTCAAAGACTTAAAAAAGGGTTGAATGTGTAAAAATGAATTTTGTAGTCAATTATTTCAAGTAATGATTTTTATGGTTTTAAGTAGTGAATTTGATTTAGGAATTAAGATTTTTTATGGAGGAAACCATTACTCCTTTGTTTTCAATAAGAGGCTGAACCTTCTTTAGTGGGTAAGGCATGTTTTTATCTTATAAATGTTAACTTTTAAGTGTTTTAAGCTATGTATATTTATGTATTAAGAAAGTATGATTTTGGTTTTGAACATAAGAGAACTTAATGAGTATTTACAAGTTGTAAGTTAAGTATTTACTCGAAGACCGGAGGAGTAGCATCAGAGTAGAGATATTATTTTTGGGCAGGACATATAGTAATTTGTGATTTTGGCATGTATAGAAAATATTGTAAAAAGTATTGAGGTTGTAAATATTGAGATTGTAGTTAATGAGATTGGTGGTTATTTAAGTATTATGATCTTATTATATTTATGGTGCATGAATGTTAATAAATATTTCTTAGAATGAATGGTAAATTAACATGATAAAACTTAAGTGAACTGATACAACCATTTAGAAGTGCTGCGTGATTTTTGAGTTGATTGGAGTTTTGGGGTTGGAGGAGAATTTATATGGAAAGTGTATTTGTTTTCTCCGTGTGGCAAGTTGATTTTCAGGGAAAACTCTTGCGAATTTTTCGTAGGAATTTTCCTTAAACCTTGTTTTTAAAAAAAAGTTACTTGTCTCCTTATGAAAACTTAGCCACTTCTAATATACAATCTAGAGGTATTTAGTAAGATAAGACGGTTCTCTGGAACCGAATGTGGCATTTGCCATCTGGTTCTCCGAGATTGGGCGGTGGGTGTTACATTTTATGGTATCAGAGCATAGGTTTAGCCAATTCTAGGATATATGATTTAGTGTGAGAGTTTATCTGATTTGGAGTAATTATATAAGTGATTTAAGTTAAATACATGTCATATTAGTCTATTTTGGGAATTTCTCTCTGATGCAAATCTGTTGGTCTTTATAAGTATTCAGTTATATCTCAGCATCTGTCTGATGAGGAGGTGGACAGTTATGCCCCTCTAGAGGGTGGTATGCCAGCTGGTGGTGCCGCTGGTGGTGTTTTGGGTTTTGATGCAGAGCACGCCTCGGCTGCTGCGGGGCCTAATCAGGGTGATTTTGTCCAGCAATTGGTAGCTTCTTTGAGGCAGGTAGCTAGAGTTGTTCCTTAGGCTCTAGTCGCACCAGCCTCCGTTCTAGTCCATCCCCCTATTGAGAGACTGAGGAAGTATGGTGCTGAAAATTTTATGGGTCGGAAGGAAGATGATCCTTCTGGAGTAGAGTTCTGGCTTTGAGCTACAGAGAGGGTCTTGGAGCAGATGCAGTGTACTCCTCGGGATAGATTGATATGCGCTACTTCCTTGCCAAAGGAAGAGACTTATTTATGGTGGAGTCAGTGGTTAAGATAGCTAAAGTTGAGGATGTTACCTGGGATTTCTTTCTCTTTGAGTTTCGAGAGAAGTATGTGGGGGAGCTTTACATGAATCAGAGGATAGCAGAGTTCCTCGAGCTCAAGTAGGGTCGGATGACATTATTTTCGAGTATGAGCCGGAGTTTCTATGGCTGAGTAGGTACACCTCTAAGTTGATCCCTTCTGAGGCAGATAGGTGTAAGCGGTTCAGGAAGGGGTTACTTGATGAGTACAGGATGCACTTGACATCCCAACCCCACACCATATTAGCTTCTTTGGTGAAGGCTGCGTCAGAGCTTGAGATTATCCGAAATGAGAGATAGGCCAGAGGTCAGAGGACCTAGCAGGGTAGTCAATATAAGAGATTTCAGAGTGCTACATCTGGACAAACTTCAAGGGTCCAGTCTAGTAGCAAGAGGTTTAGAGGTGGACCACAGATGGGAGTCAGACTGGGCCAGAGAATTGGTCAGGGTATATTTACGAGATCAGCTCCTCAGACTATATCTATTGCTAGTGGTGGAGGTGCTCCATGGTCAGATTTACCGGCTTGCGCCCAGTGTGGCAGGAGACATGTTGGGGTGTGTTAGAGAGCTACAAAATCTTGCTTTAAATGTGGATCCACTGAGCATATGATTAGGGATTGCCTATTGATAGCTACTGGTTCAATTCACCAGGTTGGGAGGCCAGCTCCCTATGTTCAGAGAGGCAGAGGTAGAGGTCATGGTGAGGCACATGGTACTGGGAGTCAGAGGCCAGTTTTTAAGATTGTGGATAGACCAGAGGCTAGAGCACCGATGAGGGCCTATGCTATCAAGACTAGGGAGGAGCAGGATGCTCCGGACATCATTATAGGTACTTTCTCCATCTTTGACACTTTTATACTTGCTTTGATTGATCCAGGCTCCACGCATTCACATATATGCATACATATGGGTAGACTGGGTAGTATGCATGCTGACACATTAGAGCACAATGTTGAGGTCACTAGTCCCTTAGGTCAGAGTGTGATAGTTGACCGGGTGTATAGAGATTGCCCTTTAGTCATTCATGGGCATGTATTTCCAAGTGATTTGGTAGAGTTGCCATTCCGAGAATACGATGTGATATTGGGCATGGATTGGCTGTCTAGATATGGGGTGATTCTTGATTACAGACATAAGAGGATTACACTTCAAACTCCATCTGGAGAGGAAATTGAAGTTGTGGGTGAGAGGAAGGATTACCTCTCTAATGTTATTTCAGTCAGTACTACTAGGAGGATGATACAACATGGCTATGAGGCATTCTTAGCCTGTGTACTTGAGCTTGAGCGGAGAACTCCCAGCGTCCATGAGATTCTGATGGTATGTGACTTCCCGGATGTATTTCCTAAGGATTTGCTTAGTTTACCTCCTGTGAGAGAGGTTGAGTTTAGTATCGAGGTTATGCCGGGTACTGCACCGATATCCATTGCTCCATATTAGATGGCTCCTACTGAGTTGAAGGAGTTGAAGATTCAGATTTAGGAGTTGCTCGACAAGGATTTCATTTGATCTAGTATATCCCCTTGGGGCACTCTAGTCTTGTTTGTGAAGAAGAAGGATGGTACTCTGAGATTGTGCATTGACTATAGGCAACTTAATAAGGTGATAGTGAAGAATCATTATCCATTGCCTTAGATAGACGATTTATTTGATCAGTTGAGAGGGGCCACTGTGTTTTCGAAGATTGATTTGAGATCAAGATATCATCAGTTGGGAGTTAGAGAGTCAAATGTGTCTAAGACTGCTTTCAGGACTCGATATGGCCACTATGAGTTTTTAGTGATGCCATTTGGGTTGACTAATGCTCCAGCAGTGTTTATGGACTTGATGAACCGGATCTTCCATCCTTATTTGGATCAGTTCATGATGGTTTTTATTGATGACATTTTGGTGTACTCTTCGACTAGAGAGGATCATGATCACCACCTACGGACGGTTCTACAGACCTTAAGAGACTGACGGTTGTATGCCAAGCTCAGTAAGTGTGAGTTTTGGTTGACTGAGATTGCCTTCTTAGGGCATATTATTTCTGTCGAGGGTATTCAAGTGGATCTGAAGAAGATTGAGGCAGTGCTTGATTGGAAGCCACCCAGGAATGTCACAGAGATCTGCAGTTTCTTAGGTTTGGCTGGATATTACAAGAGGTTTGTCAAGGGATTTTCTCTTGTTGCGGCCCCTTTGACTAGACTTCTTCATAAGGATGTCCGTTTTGAGTGTACTGATAGATGTCAGAGCGATTTTGAGAGGCTTAAGGTGATGCTTACTGAGGCTCCGATTTTGACAAAACCAGCTCCAGGCAGACCTTGTGATGTTTATAGTGATGCCTCGCATAATGGTTTGGGTTGTGTGCTTATGCAGGAGGGCAAGGTAGTTGCTTATGCTTCCCGACAGCTTAAACCACATGAGAAGAACTACCCTACCCATGATTTGGAGTTAGCAACTATGTTTTTTTCCTTGAAGATTTGGAGGCATTACTTGTATGGTGAGAGATGCCACTTTTATACGGATCATAAGAGCCTTAAGCATCTACTTACGTAGAGAGAGCTTAACCTGAGGCAGTGTAGATTGTTAGAGCTGCTTAAGGACTATGATTTCACCATTGATTATCACCTGGGTAGAGCTAATATAGTGCCAGATGCACTCAGTAAAAAGGCATTAGTTGCTCTTCGTGTTATGAATGCATGCTTATCTATGGCTAGAGATGGTGCTCTTGTAGCAGAGTTTATGGTGAGATCTAGCCTATTGCAGTAGATTAGAGATGCACAGCAGGGTGATGAGACTATTGCCTTGTGGAAAGGCCTAGTTAGAGAGGGTAAGAAGAAGAGATTTGAGATTAGAGATGACTGCTTATACTTTGGGGATCGGATGTGTGTGCCTAAGATCTCAGATTTGAGGAAGAGTATCTTAGAAGAGGCCCACAGTAGTCCGTTATCTATGCATCCAGGTAGTAATAAGATGTATCAAGATTTGAGAATGCAGTATTGGTGGCTGGCTTTGAAGGGGGATATTGCAAATTTTGTGTCGAGATGCTTGACCTGTTAGCAGGTTAAGGCAAAGCATCAGGTCCAATCGGGTTTGCTACACCCTATCTTTATTCCGGAGTGGAAATGGGATAGGATTACTATGGATTTTGTGATTGGTTTGCCTACTACACCTAGGAAGAAAGATGCTATTTGGGTCATAATTGACAGATTGACTAAGTCAGCGCATTTTCTTCCAGTTAGGAATGACTATACGATGGAGCAGTACACGGAGCTCTACATTGATGAGATTGTGAGACTGCATGGAGTTCCTTCTTCCATTCTCTCTAATAGAGACTTGAGATTTACTTCGAGGTTCTGGAAGAAGCTACATGAGGCTTTGGATACTAGACTGCATTTTAGCACAGCCTTCCATCCACAGACAGATGGTCAGTCAGAGCAGGTGATCAGGAGCTTGAGGACATGTTGAGGGCTTGTGTGATAGAGTTTGAGGGTAGTTGGGAAAAGTGTATTCGGCTTGTTGAGTTTACCTACAACAACAGCTATCAGTCGAGTATTCAAATGGCTCCATTTGAGGCTTTGTATGGTAGGAGGTGTAGGACACCTCTATGTTAGACGAAGCTTAGTGAGGATAAGATAGTGGGTCCTGACTTGATCCGAGTTACGGAGGATAAGGTCAAAGTCATAAGGGAAAAGTTGAAAGCGGCTTCAGATCATCAGAAGTCCTGCAGATCTTAAGAGGAAAGATATTGAGTATTCAGTGGGTGATAGAGTGTTCTTGAAAGTGTCTCCAATGAAGAAAGTTCTGAGATTTGGCAATAACGGTAAGCTTAGTCCTAGGTTTATAGGTCCATATGAGATTTTAGAGCATGTGGGACCATTGGCCTATAGACTAGCTTTACTGCCAGGCCTAGATCGGATTCATATAGTTTTCATGTATCTATGCTACGAAGATATAGATCAGATCCTGCGCATGTTATTTCAGCTGAGTTTGTCACCATCGAGCCAAACTTGACATATGAGGAAGAACCTATAAGGACACTTGCTAGAGAGGTTAAAAAATTAAGGAATAAGAGAATACCTTTAGTGAAGATCATATAGAGGAATCATAAGACGGAGGAAGCTACATGGAAGAGAGAAGTGGACATGCGACAACAACACCCTCAGTTATTTATACCATGTGAAATTTGAGGACGAATTTCTTTTAAGGGGGGAGATGTAACAGTCTGTTTATTTAGTGTCCTTTTTAGTGTCGATAATAGTGATTTACCAGTCTATGAATAGTACCATCGGTCCGGGACTTGGTATTATTTCAGTCCGAAAAAATTACTATGTGTGTCTAATATTGTATTTAATACTTTTGGAGCATGTTTGCATGATTTAGGTAGGTAGAAAATACTTCATGAATATTTTTAGAGTATTAAGGCATTAAATGAATAGTGTTTTCTAGTGTAGTATGTTAAGGAATAATTGAGGAATTATTTTCATGGAATTAATTTTAATTAATTTGTGGAGTTAAATAATATTTGAAAGAGAATTATTTGATGAATATTTAGAGCCTTTGGATGAGAATACTAAGGACTTGATCATAACCATTCATTTGGCATAAAAGAGAGAAGTCAAGTTTGACTTTTCTACTTAAAAGTTACCACCTAAGCAACACTATTCACTCACTTTCTCCACCCCTTCACGCCATTTTCTCTTCTCTCCTTCTCTTCCATTTTCTTCAATTTCTTACCTCTAAACCACACCCAAATCACTTAATTAAGCCTTGAATTAATAATCAAACATTAAGAACTAAGCAAAAGGAGTAGGAATTTGGAGTCTTTAAGCTCAGAATTTGGAGTTTCCATTGGAGCAAGTAAGTTGTGACTTTTAGAATTTGTGACTTAATAAGTAAAATTCAAGGGTTAGGCATGTAACTGATGCATTAAATCATGCTCCATCTATCTCTTGTGTTAATTTTTCATTTTAATGTAAATTTTTCCTACTTGAAGAGGTTGGTGAACCATCTCTCAAAGGGTAGGAAAAAGCTAAAGAGTAGAGCTTTATAAGCTCCTTCAAGCTTAATTAAGAGGTTGGTGCACTAATATCTCTATTCCCCTTTCATTTTCTTAAGTTTTCAATTTTTAGGTTTTTGAATGGAATTTTGAGAATTGTGTGAATTCAGTTAGGGAATGAGTATTTGAATGCTTTTACATGATTTTCTATGTATTTTAAGTTTAGTGAAATGCTTGAATGGGGAGAAGAACAACTCCTTTCCTCTTCCCCATGGTTGGCCGAACCTCCCTAAAAGGAAAGGCCTTTGATTTTGTTCTTTGCTTTGATTTTTTTTTTTATGGTAAATGTGTTTTGAGATGGCATTCTTTTAAGAGAGTGTGATTATTTTGAGAAGAAACCGTTTTCCCTTTGATTTGAAAGAAGTGGCCGAACCTATGTAGGTGAAGGACACTTTGTTTTTTTTTTTATTTCTAAGTTTGATTTTAACTTAAATGAGTTTGTTTATAAAATATTTGATGATGGTTTAAAGCTTTACTTTGAATTTCAATGTTTTAGTCTTTCTCAAAGACTTAAAGAAGGGTTGAATGTGTAAAAATAGATTTTGTAGTCAATTATTTCAAGTAATGATTTTTATGGTTTTAAGTAGTGAATTTGATTTATGAATTAAGACTTTTAATGGAGGAAACCATTTCTCCTTTGTTTTCAATAAGAGATCGAACCTTCTTTAGTGGGTAAGGTATGTTTTTATCTTTTAAATGTTAACTTTTAAGTGTTTTAAGCTATGTATATTTATGTATTAAGAAAGTATGATTTTGGTTTTGAACATAAGAGAACTTAATGAGTATTTACAAGTTGTAAGTTAAGTAATTTTGAAATAATAAGTATTAAGTTATAAATGTTTTGGATAAGGAA
>CANUEX010081956.1:0-10694 GCA_948099535.1 Jatropha multifida | reverse complement strand
AATCTAACATATCTAAGCTATGAACTACTTAATTAAATCATTATAGTCAAAAATCACAACTTACTTGAACTTGTAGTAAACTCCAATTTCTTGAATTCTATCACCAAATACCACTCTTTTATGCTTAATTCTTCAAGTCTTATTGCTAGACTTTGTTTTAATTCACTTAATTTTGGGTAGTTTAGTTGTAGAGAAAATGATAGAACAAGGAGGAGAATGAGGGAGAGTGTGGCGTTGGAGATGGGAGAAAGAAGAAGAAGGAATAGCGTTGGATAGCTGTTGTTTTTAAGTAGCAAAGTCAAACTTGCTACTTCATTTTATGTCAAATGAATGGCTAGGATTTGATCTCTAGTATTCTCATCCAAGGGCTCTAAATATTTATCAAATAGTTTTCTTTCAAATATTATTTAACTCCATCAATTTATTAAATTAAACTCTATCAAAATAATTCCTCAATTATTTCTTATATACTACACTAGAAGTACTATTCATCAAATACTTAAATTCTCTAAAAATATTCATGAACCACTTAAATCATATAAACATACTCCAAATATATTAAATAAAATATTAAGCATCCTTAGTAATTTTTTCGGACCAAAATATTATGAAGTGCCGGACTGGTAGTACTATTCATAGACCAGTAAACTACTCTTCACCAATAATTTATTACTTACTTTGTCATGAAAAATTTATATCTTAACTTTAATTAATTAAGACCAATCAGATAAAATCTAATTAACTCCACAAATATGACTTATGTTCAATATCATTATCGGGTCCAAATAAAATATTATATCTCTTTCGGCTAATACCATTCTTGATCCGAATCAAATAATACCATTTTGAGATCTAAAATTTCGGGGTGTTACAACCTATGTGTCGGTCTCCACTGTTTGTCCATTCATTCATTTTAAAGTGTTCGAACTGACTTAATCAAGATGTAAAATTGTTTTAACGCAATTTTATTTGAAACATGACGTCCATAAAATATTATTACATAAAACTAAAATTCATCCATAGAAGAGTGAGAAGAAAAGAATTACATCCTTTAGGTCCTAGTTACATTCTACCCAATCAAAATCCCGATTCCCAAAACCCGATCAATACACCTTTAAATCTAAACAATTCACAATATACAAATTATGAATTATGAATCAAACACAAAAATAATATGAGTTCAGTAATGAATTCTTTCTGGCCCAACATCAAACCACAATATATATAGCAATCATCACAATAGTAAAAACACAAAAGCAATAATCACGATAATGAATAATGAATCAAAAGCAATAATCAAAGCAATGAGAACACAAAAGCAACAATCACAATGTTACAAAAACAAAAGCAATAATCACACCCATAGAAGTGGCATAAAATGATAACCATAATAACTAAAGCAATGAATAATAATTTAAGAAATTACAATAAGCATTAATATCTAAACTTAAATGCTCATGGATTATGATTTAAGCTTTGGATGATCAAACCTTAAAGGAAAGAACAAATATGACCATCACTACCAAAACCTATAAATGAAAGAACAAATATGACCATCACTACTAAAACCCATGAATTTATTGATTTAAATGGCTTTAATGGCTCTAAATCATCATCTAAGACATATGTCTTAATGTCAGAATCAAAGGAATCAACAAGAGCGAATTTAATAATGAAGAATAATACAAATACGCCTTTAGATAGACACCCATAAGCCCCACGTAATAACGTGCATCATAATATTAGGGTGTGCCTAGTTTCATAGACTAGAAGACATAGAATACAACATGAAAAAAATAAAGGAGTGTTTGAATACTAAGAAATGGCATGCAACATACGAGGCGGTGTTCACCATTAGGCAAGCCATACGCCTTTGAGTAGCAACGCGCAACTTTCCTCAACTGCCAAACAACTTGGACGATCCTAGATTTTCCTCACATCCAAGTGTTTAAGAAATGGTTTTCACCCATAGAGAAGAGTAGAAATGTATTAAAAAGGAGATTAAATTATCCAGATCCTTTTTTGTTTTTCTAGTTATTGATTAAATTTTCTTTAAAAATTCAATAGTTTTCTATCAAAAATCTTAGTTTTTAGGAAAAATTATAATCTTGTCCCTATAGAATCCCTAAATTAACTACTTTGTCACTAATTTTTTTAAATACACTGTTTTGTCCCTATAGGTTTATCCCGTTATATTAAAATATACTTTCATCCTACTTTTGACATTTTAGACATTAAGTTAATGAGAAAATCATAATCTAATGAGAGAGAAATATTTATATTGTCCAAAATGTCCTTCATTTACAATTTGTTATATAATAGAAATGGCTAGGTGAAGAAGCAAAAATTGGGAAAAACTTGTGATTTAGGGTTTGTAATGGGTGAGAGGAAGATGAATTCTTCATTGAGTGTTACTGGAGGTCACTGGGAGTGGAGATATTTGAACATTAATTGCAAATGCAGTCGGAGAGCTGGGGTAAGAATCGTTGAAACAAGCAAGAACAAAAATCGTTTGTTCTACTGCTGTCAGAATAATGAATGTAGTTCATTTCTGGGATGGTGCAAGCCGATGGATGAATTTGACAACACAAGGGACTCAAGGGAGGCACGAGATAGAAAGAAGTGCGAAGTTGAAATAGAAGGTCCAGAATATTGAGGGACTTGCTTGATTTGAAGGACTAGCTGTGTACCAAAATGAAGAAAATAGAAGGGGTTTTGGGAAATATTGAGTAATTGAAATATTGTGTTGGAAACCTGAAAATTGTGACTGTTGCATGCATGTTGTGTACTCTTTTTAATCTCATCTTGTTGTTGTTTGTGCTTAGGAAGTTGTCTTAGAATGTGTTTATTTGGTTTGTTGTAGGTCATTTATGAGGCTCATTATTGACTTTTGCGCAGATGTTAGGATAGTTGGGGGTTTCATTTTGTAAGGAAAGTTAATGAGCATCTATAGTTGTTGTTAGAAGTGACCTTTAATGCAAATGACATTTTGTATTAAAGCTGTAATGAAAGAAGACCCTCCTTTTTGTGAAATTTGGTGTAATGAAATTTCGTGGAAATTAAGCTGTTGTTACATGTAATGAAATTTCATGGAAATGTAAATGCAAATGACACTATATGACTTTGAATTACAAATGCCAAAAATATAAAATAGAAAATGAATAAACACATTATTATTAGAAACAAAATATCATTAGAGATAAAGAAGTTAAATATGATTACCATAACTTTGAAGCAAGTTTTTATAATAAACATAATTTGCCATTAGAAATTTGGTACATGATGCCAAATTTTTTATTACAAACCACAAAAATCACACTAATGCTGCTTCCTAAATACATAACCACTAACAGTCACATGTTGGTCCCTAAAGCATCTCCCACTAACCACTAACAATGTGCATAAAAAATAAAAAATATTCCAAAACATGGTAAAAAAGTGCAGCAATCTTGAACCCCTTTCAAGCTGGCTTCTAGCACACAAAAAAATATTCACACGGTCCCTTTATAGCACACAAAAAAGTATTCACATGGTCCCTTTATGCAAGATTTTTTGAGCCTGATGCAGAAGCACCATCATTCCCACCACCAACTTCATTAACAGTTTGCCTTCTCTCTCTCTATTACAAATTCAAAAAAAAAAAAAAAACCAAGGTCATAAAAACATATAAACACACAGCAAGATTTACATGACAAATGAAATGGTAAAAAGTCATACCTGTTGGCTTTGAGGTGCAACTTGACAAGTTCACTTATTGTGGCCAAATCTATTACATTGCTTGCCCTTAACTATTCCATATTTGGTGCTTTGTGTCGTAGGTCTTGATTCTCCAACTTGTCTGTTTCTTCTGGTTTTTGGCCTCCCAACTTTCTTCTTCACATTAGGAGGTAGTATCTTCTCACTATCATCTACAGGTTCATAACTTGTTTCTGGAAAGGGGTGAATCATAGTAGAGTAGGTCTCAATGTATTTTTCAACTGAGAAATATGGGTCATAGTAATCTTCCACACTTTGTCTCTTGTATGCAATGCATAGCATTGCATGCTTACATGGCATTCCACATTTATCCCACCAAAGACAACTGCACACTTTGTTATTAAGGTCTACTGCAAATGAGAAGGGTCCCTCCTTCACTTCAAATTCATCTGAGTTGCTAGGTAACATTCTACACATCCTTGATTCTCTAATTATGTTCTTAATGTCCCTTTTTGCATGTGGTGTTAGTCTACCCTCCCACTTAGATCCTTTGGCAAACCTCTTATGTAATCTAACCATACACTTTTTTTCTTAATGTATCTAGTAATGAAACAATAGGCATTGCTCTTAACTTACCAACCCATGAATTAAATGACTCACTCATATTGTTGGTGACATGGTCATTTTTGGCCTCTTTATTGAAAGCATGTCTACACCACTGTTCTAATGGTATCTTTAGAAGCCGTTGAGCTGGTTTGCCTTCATTCATGTTATGTATGTTTCTCAAATGTAATGTAAATTGTTGCTCATAAGTAGATTTAGCACATGCCTAAAATTCCTTTTTAACAGCAATGCTAGGATATTCTTTTTTTATATTCATCTCTATATGCCTACAACAGAATCTATGGCAAGCATTTGGAAAGTGGGTCCTAACAGCATCAATTAACCCCTGTGTAACACAATGACATAAGAGCACTCAATTATAATCCCAAATGGAAGCAATTAAGTAAAGTGCATATATATATATATATAATAGTTATATTAAAAAGGATTATAAATTTGTATATAAAATGTATATATTGAAAAGGATTATAAATCTGTAAAAGATATTTTGGTACCTTTCGTCTATCTGACATTATGGTCCATGACTTCTCAGGTGACCCAAGTCCTATGCACTGGTTGAGACAATCCATGAAAAAGCCCCATGAAGCACTATTTTCGATTTCCACTATTCCCCAAGCTAGGGGTAGCACCCCTTTATTTCCATCTAATGATATTGCTAACAAGAAAATTGTAACACCCATCGCCTAATCCAGGAGGACCAGACGACGAATGTCATATTCGGTGCCGAAACACCGTCTTAACTTACTTATTAACTCTAGATCATATATTAGAAGTGGCTAAGTTTTCATAAGGAGGCAGGAAATACTTTTATAAAATAAAGTTTAAGGAGATTCCTACGAAAAATTCGCAAAAGTTTTCCCTAAAAATTAACTTGCCATACAAAAAAAATAAATACACTTCCAATATTTGTTCCTCCAAATTCCCAAAACTCCAAATCAATACATTCAGTCACATAGCACTTCGAAATACTCATTCATTCACATAGGTTCTAACATATAATTTTACCATTCATTCAGCGGAATATTTATTAACAATCGCACACCATAAATATAATAGAAAGATATTACTTAATTAACCACAATTCTTATTAATTTACAGATCCAATATTTATGACCTCGATACTTAACAGTAATTGTATACATGCCAAAATTACATCTCAAAATTTATCCTACCCTAATCACAATTTCTTCTCTGATGCTACGCCTCCGGTCTTCAGGTAGCATCCACCGCTCACAACCTGCGCGTGATGAAAATCAATGCGCTGAGTGGAAGACTCAGTGGTGCTAAATAATTATCGATTAAAATAACAAAGAATTGCCAAAGCAACAAATCTCAAATACGCTTTAAAATACTCAAATCAAATATATAGTAAGTACTGAAGACGTCCTAATTAAATTAAAATATTTCAAAAATCATAAAAAAGTTCATTCTTAAAAATAAATTTAAGATTTGACAAATGCAAGAAAAAAAATTCCATAAATGCGAATATATCTCCGACTTCCTTATAACAGAATAAAATTTCATTCTTAGATAAGGGCTCGTACATATACAAAAAGAAATATAAATAGATTCAATTTCTGAATCACATAATTGTGGCCTGTGAAAGCGCTACCACATATCACATAATTATGGCCTGTGAAAGCGTCACCACATATCACATAATAATAAGCGTGTCTGCCTATTCAGAAGCGCTGATAACCTTAGCATATGACCATAGCTTTCACATAACAGAATGGCCTGATAAGCTGAGCATGCTCACATATCAAAATAAATCTCATCTTATCACATCTCAATCGTGCGTAGTAGAGCCCAAATCAAAACCATTCTTTTACAAATAACCTTATTACTTATACATAAGTCCTTTGCAAAATATCTCGTAACTTAATACTTATTATTTCAAAATTACTTAACTTACAACTTGTAAATACTTATCAAATCTTTCTTATGTTCCAAATCAAAATCATGTCACTTAAATACACATACATACATAACTTTAAATACTTAGAAATCAATATTTAAGAAGATAAAAATATGTCTTATGACCTTAGGATGGTTTGGCCTCCTTAGGTCATCCAAAGGGGAAAGAATTCCCTTCCTTAAAACACTAGAATTTAAGCTAAAAGTACTTAAACCAATCATTAAAACCATCATTTAAAAACATTTAGTCTTAAAACTCATCTTTTTTACTTTCAAACCTTCTTTAAGTTTTGGCAAAAATCTTAAACATTGAAATACAAGAAAGAGGTTTTAACCAGTATTTATTTACTTATTAACAAACTCATTTAAGTGGAAATCAAACTTAGAAATCAAAGGAATCATAGTATCCTTCTCCTACATAGGTTCGGTCACTTCTTCCAAATCAAAGGGAAAAGTATTTTCTTTTAAATTAACCACATAAATCTTTGGGAAAACCATCCAAGAACACATTTAAACTAATAGAACACAAAAGCATGGAACCAAACCAAGGGCCCTTCCTCCTAGAGGGTTCGACCTCTCTTGGTTAAAGGGGAAGGAAGTATTTCCCTTCTCTTTTAAGCATTCTATCATGCTTAGGAATCCTAGGAAATCAATTTAAAATATTCAAATACTCATTCCCCAACACAATTCACACAATTCTTAAAATCTCATTCAAAAGCCTAAAAATTGAAAACTTAAGAAATTGAAAGAGGAATGAAAGTATTAGTGCACTAACCTCTTAATCAAGCTTTAAGAAGCTTGAAAATCCTTACTCTTTGGCTTTTTCCTTCCCTTTGATGGAGGGTTCTCCCACTTCTTCAAAGTAGGAAAAATACCCATTAGAATCAAGAAATGATTTAAGATGAGAATGGAGCATGATTTAAAGCATAATGTAACATATAAATACTATGAATTCCTTAATTAAATCCTGAAAATAAAAAATCACAACTTACTTTAATGGCAACACCAATTTCCTTTGCTTTTAATCACCAATTACTACTTCTTTTACTTGATTCTTAAAGTTTAATCACTAATCTTTGGTTTAATTGGGTAGTTTGGTGGTAGTTTGAAGGTAAGAAATTGAAGAAAATGGAAGAGAAAGAGAGAAGAGAGAATGACGTGGAGAAGGGAGGAAGAAGAGAGTGAATAGTGTTGCTTGGTGAGTTGTCACTTTAAGTGGCAAAGTCAAACTTGTCTACTTGATTTTATGCCAAATGAATGACTATGATCAAGTCTCTAGTATTCTCATCCAATGGCTCTAAATATTCATCAAATGACTCTCTTCCAAATATTGTTTAACTCCACCAATTAATTAAATTAATTCCACAAAAATAATTCCTAAATTATTCCTTAACATACTACACTAGAAAATACTATTCATTAAATACCTTAATTCTTCAAAAATATTCATGAAATATTTTCTACTCAGCTAAATTATGCAAGCATGCTCCAAAAATATTAAATAAAACATTAAACATACATAGTAATTTTTTTGGACCGAAATAATACCAAGTCCTGGACCGATGGTACTATTCACAGACTTGTAGATTACTATTATCAACACTGCAAAATGACTCTGTAAAATGGACTGTTACAAAAACTCCACCATAACCACCTTTTAAATGGCAGCCATCTACCCCAATAAATGGCCGACAGCCCTTTATAAAAGCATCCCTTAAAGCCTTAAAACAAATAAATATCTTCTAAAACTTAATGGGGTCATTTTCATATTTCTTTCCTTTGGCTCAAACTTGATTATCGTCCCTGGACTGTACCTCTACACAACTTCCATATACCTTCTCAAATGGCTATAACTTTGAGAATGAGATCCATCAAGTTGCTCCTTAGCTTGACTCCTAGCCTTATAAAATTGACATAGCTGTACTTTGATGCCCCATTTTTTTTGATAATTCCCCTTCCATAAGCTCAAAACTAATAGAAGGATCTATCTCAAACTGATGCAATAGCTTTTTTTTCACCCACTTTGTATTAGCATTAGGGTTTTTATTTCCCACTGGTCTTATACATTCATGTTCATCATGTAAGGTCTTGACCATGAATGTGACTTCATCTTGTAGGGTAGCAGCATATAATCTCCATTTACAACCCTCATCTTTGCATTTAACTATCACTTTTTGTTTGTTACTCTTTATCCACTTGATTATGTAGCCACCTACCACTGCATAGTCCGTTAGAGCCTCTCTTAAAATTTTAACCTTCTCAAAAACTTGCCCAACTTTAAAATGAACCTCACCGTCTTCTGATGGCCTATACACATCCTAATAAACCATTTCAAATGGGTCACCCCTCCTTCTCTTTCTTCTAACAGTACCCTCATCTTCTTCAGCCTCACCCATCTCTATGTCCTCTCCAGAGCTTAAATCACTCAAATTGTCATTGTCATCATCTGTGGCAACTGCTTCATCATTAATAGCATTATCTCTTTCAGAACTCTGCGGGACACCAGCTTCAGGGACAATAAAATCTTCAGAAAAGCCAATTGACTCATCATACTCATGCCCATGGAAGTTGTAACAACCCTATCTGATCCTGTAGGACTAGACAGTGATGTCACACTCTGTGCTAGGAACACAAACTGATTTACTTATTCATTTAGTATGATTTTAAATTAAGAAAATATTTAATTATAGAAAAGAATATAAGTTATAATATATTAGAAAATTCAGTAATAACATTATTTTTTCTTTTATAATATTAATAATTGTTTGAACACCATACAAAAATATCTGTATTTTAAATATTAATTCATTTGTAGAACTTTTAATAATAAAAATTAAATAATCAAGTTGAATTATAAGATAGTCTATCAATTAAAACCCAAGATAAATTTAGTATTAAATGTAAATTCCCTGACCACTATTTACACACTTAATAAATAATTAAAACTTATACTACATGCCAAATTCTTACTATATACTTAAATGTCTGAAGAACTTCCTCCCCCTTTGATGCTGAATTATCGAATCACCTCAACTTATATTATCTTCAACCTGTGTGTGAGAAAACTCATCGCGCTGAGTATAAAACTCAATGGTGCTATTTATAATTTAAATCAAATAATAATTCTAGAAACATCAATTTTGAAGAGATTTCCTTTATTATATACATTTATATACAAATATTCATAATCATTTTTATCATTATATTAAATATTTATCTTTAATTGAATATTTAAAACATTTCAAAATCCATTCCTCAAATTAATATAATATAAACCAGCTAATTACCAAAACCACATATTCCTTTAATTTAAAAACATATGACAATCCAAATCATATAACAAAACTTATTATCTTAATTTTCTTAAAAACAAATTCTTTCATCTAGGCTCAGATACACTTAGAAGAAAATGAGGCAGATACGATTTCATAAACTTATACATAATGGCCTTAGGTCGCCAACCATATCATAAAGGCATTACAACCTGTTTACACATAATGAGCACGTCTGTCCAAACATAAAGCATCCAGAGCCAAGCATATGAGCATAGCTCATAACATATCATGATGACTTCAAGCCGAGCATGCTCATCTTACAGAGTAAATCAGATCATACAACACATTCACACTAAGTATATTAGAGCCGAAAAACTTATCTTCTTTGCTTATTTAGAGTATTTTACATATAACTTATTCTCTCCTTATTTTTCTTACAGATATCATAAAAAAATATCAATCATAGCCACCACTCAAACATTAATTAATAAGTGGCCAATAATCATTATTTTCATAAAATAGAATTTTCATAATTCAAATACAATCATGGAATTCATATTATATTCAATATCACTTCTTTTATTTCAAAACCATAAACTCATATTTCAATATTTCATTCAAGTAAATAATTCATTTAATAAATATAAAAATAAGATTAACACATTTATATTTTAAATAAGATAATAGTTAGTATTGTACTAACCTGGCTTATAAGGCTTCAATAGCCTTCCCTTCTTACTTATTGACTCTATTCCACTTTTGTGGTTTATCTAACCTATAAACACATCATACAATTATATTCAATTCTTTGTTTCCACTTTTTAGTGCTATTAGAATTCTTGTTATTCTAATTTATAATTTACATTTACTTGGTATTTTTAATTTGCTCTTTGACTTTTGTTTTCATTATATGTTATAATTAACAATCATAACTATCCATCAATTTAAATCTTTCATGAGATTATTTATCATTTTAATTCCTTATATCTTTAACACATAATTAAATTTATTTTTCACTTTAATAATTAGATATAATCATTATTTTACCACATTCTATTCATTAAAACTATTTATATACATATGTGCACATATACTTATTTACTTCACCTTCTAAATTAAGTTAGTATTTAGCCTCTTAAATTTTATTTAACATAACATTTATTAAAATCCTTTGATCACTTT